>JAKTUB010000464.1:0-17943 GCA_030556465.1 Metschnikowia picachoensis | reverse complement strand
ACAAAAAAAATAGATAGCCTTGCACTTGATATACACGAGGATGATATGAGGCTTATGCGAAAATCAATCAAGAACACTACTCTGAAAGATAATCCAAGATATTTGATATATCAGCATCATCATCCTCTTCGTCGATTAAAAGTATGCTCAATTAAAAGGCATTTTCTTCTTCCTGTTCTTCAGTGATCGCAGTGCTTCTTGAAACTTCTCCTTCCTCACAGTCCAGAAGATTGTCAGAACAATCTTCACTATTGATTACACCCTTTGACTTGAGTATCGCGATAATTTTGATTGTCCTCGGCAGAAGTCGGTTCCTTTTTTTGAAACGACGTCTCCTATCTGGGAGAAAAGTGATTCCGAAGGTGCTGACGTGGTACACGCGGCAAATACGTCTCTAGCCATACTCGAAATTATTGGAAAAACTGTCGAATGTTCTCCTTCTTTTACACTCCCTGTTTACCAAGCCCGACTCGGTTGAGAACCTGAGATCAATACATAACTCATGCGCTAACCGAGAATTTTGTTATCTTTTCGACCATCAAAACTGAGGATGAAGTTCGAACCACAAAGTATTAGCGAGTAACAGTAACCAATACTTACATACGGGCTTCGCTCCCAGCGTTCTCGTCACAAGTCTCACTGTCTTCCCGTTGTTCATTCCAATATAGAGATAGGACCCCGCACAGGCAGTAACCAGAAAGTTCAAGCACATTCTTCAAAGAAAAGGACTCACCCTAGCGTGTACCAGGTCACCAAAATTCTTCGCATCCTTTGAGTAATTATACTTCACTCTGCAAATTTTGATTTCCATCATTTTAATATGGTGGCGACTCCGCATCTCATCTCACTTCACCCCGGATATAACCGCACATGCGTGTACCGCTTTTCCGTATAGCCCATCAAACATTGGATGCCAGCTGAGCAATTGACAAACGAAAACGCAGCCCGATCATCAACCCAGCCGCTTCGCATCAAAGCCAGCTGTGAAGTCCGCAAGCCTTGCCTGCCCCCCTCTCATTCCACGAGTCTCGCCTCTTCGAAGTCCAGAAAATTTAAGCCTCTCATTAGGGAGATGCTTGTAAAGTAATCTTAAATGAGTGCGTTCTAAAGAGATTTGAGAGAGAACCCGCTGCTCAACGGAATGGAAGGTTCCAATGATCGTTGTCGCTAAGCAATTGGCCAATCCTTTTTTCCCTTAAATACTCAAACGATGATGCTTCCACTTGAGTAGCAAGACGGGGTTTTACCTTGCTTCCAGAATAACGCCTACAGCACACACACGCACAGCCTTTGGAGCAGATTCGAAAGACATGTCCGGCATATAATTGCGTAAACTCAGCGTATAGATCCGTAAAAGCCAGCGTATAGATGCGTAAAAACGTTTGGTAAATTTTACTGCGTATTTACGCCGTAAACAGCACCCGTGCACCAGTATTCGTAACGTAAAAAGCGAAAAAACGTTACGGCGTAAAAACGCGCGTTTTTACGCCGTAAGTACGATGGGCACTTTGTACAACACTGCATTAGGGCGATGACAACCTAATCATTTTTCATACGCAGCCAAGCCAAGATCTCAACGCAAGGAAAGGCAGCGAAGCTGACTAGGGTTTTATATATATTCAGGTATAGTTTTGTGGAGAGCTAGGTAGTGATTCTGGCTCCCAGTCCTTAATCAGATGTATCAAGCAAAAAAAAAAAAAAATGGCACACGACTACCTCCTTCAGAGGCCCATCGCAATTCGGTCGATCTCTGCCATTGAAAGTTCCAAGGTTTTAACCTTAAAGTCAAGCTCGAGCCTTCTTTTTTGACCCAAGAGCGCCATGTGTGGAGTGAATTTCGGAGGGAGACCCTGACACGACGAGGTATTGATGGATCTCTCAATGAGCTCAAGACCCTCTTCCCAACCCGATCGGTTGTTTTGCATCTTCCACATTGTAAATTTACGTTTCACGTCGCCATTTGCCTTTTCTATAAGGCCCTGAAGCCTCGGTGTTTTCAGACTACCACTTATCATTTTGACGCCCCGTGACTTGAGTAGTGTCTCGACTTCCCCTTTAAATTCCTTGGCATTGTCACACAGTATGATTTCGGGAGGCCCATAGTACCGCATGAACTCTTTCAAACACAAGGCTATTTCCAGTGATCGCTTATCTTGCAAAGGATACAACATGGACGTTTTTGTGAAATGATCCTTCATATGTAGAAACCATTTCTGACCCTCCGAAGAATCCAATCTGAGATCTACGAGGTCAATTTGCACACGCTCTAGAGGACGACTGGATTCAATTGGCCGAAGAGGAGCACGTGTACTGTTGGGAGGCGTCAATCCGCAAAATTTACAGCGCGCTAGAAGAAATCTCACGTCTGCCAATGTGACACCATAATAACGATCTGACAAGTAAGCAAAAGTCTTCAGCACCCCACTATGTGCCAGAGATGCATGATGTTGATCAATAACATCGATCACCTTTTCAAAGGTTACTACTTCTAGTGAGCCATTTTGACTGTTGCGATAGAGTTTGCCGTCGTCCTCGCCTAAATAGAAATCGTGCAAAGCGTTTTTTCGGTCTCTTCTGTACTTTGCTCTCTCTGCATTTGAAAGCCTTTCAGGAACAGGACCCTCGAGCCCTTCCTGCAAATATCTTATTATCGAGTCGAATCTTGCCTGAGTCATTAAACGACTTCGGGATGATTTCTTATTGAGGTGTTCCAAGAAAGCCAGACGTGTTTCCTCAGGAAAGCAAGATCCTTTAGTGTGCGACTTTATCTTCTTTGTTTGACGGTTCATAGTCACACCTCTTCCAGGAACACTTCGTTGGTACGTGGGAGATGGGGATCTAGATCGAGATCGAGGTCTTTTATTTCTTTGAGGAGACTTTGGAGAAGAAGAAGCAGGGCTGATAACCGAGACTTCCAATTGTTGCAGGGTATTGTAAGTAAGTTCGTTCTCTTCGGCATCGCTGCTAACATTTATGAAGTCAGAAATGTCCATTTTTCACTGGCTTTGTTGGAAAGATACTTGGTCCATTCCAAGTTCACCGTCATTGAACGAGCGAACAGCTTAGTGCATGAGAATACATTATGATGCAGTGCACACCAGAGATGGGAAAAAGTGCGTAGCCGCGTAGAGAATTTAATACGCTACGCCACTGAGTAGCTACGGAGTAGCGTAGAGTAAAGAGCGTAGAGCTTGTATGCAGTATAATTTCTATTTTGATAGATAACCGATTTTAAGGGTATTTCAATGGCTAATTTTCGATCAGCCCCTGGTATGCGTGCCCAGCATGTTTTTCGAACCGTGAAGTCGCGAACTGCGTGCCTTGGAAACGCGTGAACCGTGAATGCCGTGCCTTAGATTATCAGACGCGCCATGTTAGGTGTTCCATTTAGGCAACAACTACTAGTATTGCCAAGCAATGCACCTCCGAATTTCTTGCAGCCAGGCCCGAGCTAGAGCTTTTGAAGGAGAGAAAGAAAGCTTTGAGCTACTTACTCACCACGATCTTGCGACAGACTACGGAGAAGAGCTGGAGGATAGTATGAACATTTTCCTGCAATAGACCACGGTCACCAGTGCCATGAATTCGCTTGCTCTCTTTTTCGAGCAAATATTTGTACGTCTGACTTCATTTAATTATACCATTTCCTTACGTTTGTAATTAGCGCTACTTGCTTGATTTCTCTATTTCCAGTAATACTATCGACTATACGACATCATTCATGATTCATACCCAAATTTTGAAACACAGCTTCCTAAATTCTACGCTACGCGACGCATTAGTAGCGTAGCCGGATTCTCACGCTACGCATGCGTAAGGTAGAATATCTCGCGGCTACTCTAGGCAAAGTAGCTACGCATGCGTAGCATAGGCCTTTTGAGCATCTCTGGTGCACACTAGATATTTATGGGATATATTAACCCAAAATGGTAATGTATTATCGCGCAGATTTTACACGGAACTCGTCCTGAAAGGGTAAGTCCGGGCTTTTTGTGCAGTATTCTATATGCACGGAGGGAAAACCCGAATTCGAAGCGTATAACGAAAAAAAAGGTAACGTTTATACTATAGAAGATTCTCTAAATTTCCAATTTCTGCATTAGCAGCGGTATTGAACGTTTCTGACTCACTTAAACTACTTCAAACTTGGATATGTCCGTCAAGGCTCTGATTTGTGCTTTTACTTGAACTGTGAAAGGAGTCAGATCCTTCCAAGGGATACGCTGGGCAAGGGGATACCTTACCCACCTATGATAAGATGTATGGACTGCTCTAGGCGTATCCTCTGAATGAATTGGTGTGTCCAATCTCCCTCGTCGGATGTGTCCAGTTAATAGCGCTCACGAGCATCACTTGACTACAGTAGTATCACGTGAGCGGATGCCGGGTTATGACCCCTTACAAACTGGCTTCAGATGTGGTGTTTTCGAAATCGGTGGCATTCTTGATGAAAAATTGTTGCAGCAACCTTGAGAGAACGAACGTTCATAAAAATAAAGCGATTATTAAAGTCATCCTATCGAGCAAGAGTGTGCTTGAAAGATGATTCTACTGACACAGGAATCTACCGATTTTTTTAAAATTTCTTGACTTTTAACGGCTTCTAAGAACTAGTGCCACGGCTGAATTCACATGGGGACAATTTTCAGCAACAAAAAGAATAAAAGCTTTGGTCTGAGTTTAATTTCTGTCAGTCTCAGCCAAGTCTAATACGATCCAATTCTTTTCGGTGATCAGCTGCGGATTCAACTTGTATACAATCAAACTAGCATAAACTAAATTTCAAGTATTGAACTGAAAAAAGATAAAAACAAGCAATAACGAGCTTCATCAAAATCACGCACTCGAAAATCTTTCTGATTACATGTTGCTGCACAAAGTTACTCTGGATTCTGTTCAGTTGCTTGACTCATTGGAAAGTGCCATTGGTGAGTTCAAAGATACAAAAAACTGTTTCATTTCAGAACTGCCACGTTTCTTCATTTGGGAACTGGCCCGCTAACCTGGCGATTGTTTTTTCAGCCTCAAAGCTCTGCTCTTCATAAACAAGGCGCATATTTGGTGAAACCCCCAGAACTCTTCTAAAGCTCTGGCCCCACATGTGCACACAGCGCCAGAAATGGAAAATCCGGTTTTCATACCGTTTATTGCTCAAGTCCAAGTTTCCAAATGAGTCATGCATTGTCAAGAGCATCACATTGAGCTCAAACATACGGTAGGCCCAGCGGTGGCCTGGTGCACGTGATTCCTTATAATGTTTCAAGCTTTGTAAGGGACTAGTCATTGTTTTCAACATATGCTTTGCAAAGTTTAGCTGCATGTAAAGCTGAGCATTATCAGCCAAGAATTGATTCTGCCTGTCCAAACTATTCAAGCTCTCCTTGATGTTGTCCATCTCGGCTTCAAAGCCGATGAAATCAAATGTGCCTTTGTTAATGAAAGACCTCAACTGTTTGATAGTATGATTCAACTTCTCTTGTACCATTATATTTCCATTTGTATCCTGAAGATTTGCATTATTGATCGGTTCAACAGCCAGTCCATTGCGTGGCGTTGGCAGAGCCTCAATAGTGTACGTGTCTCCTGGTCTTGGCTTGAAGTCGGTAATGTTTCCAGAACCGCCTATCTGATTTGCGTTGAAAGGGGCGCAAAGGCCAGTGAGGGTCATGCCCGTTGCAATCACAACAGAGGATAGTTTCATTTTGGCTATAGCAGAAAAAAACTTCGAGCTTTCGAGGAAATGATTCGAGTTTTATGGCCAATCAATCTGAATAATTGTACGCAGTTCAAAATCGAAAGTCGCCACCATTCCACAATTCCGCTCTTTATTATGGACAAAATTAAGTTTGCCCGTTCATTTCGGAGGGCTTTCGAGTGAATTCGGCCAGCGCAGGCTATTTTGTTGACTTTGTTTGATGCCAGGTTACTTTTCAGGGCCACGGCGTTGCTCTTTTTTGACCATTACTCAAAAAAGACTTGCAACTTGTTACTCGAAAAAAGCCCGCGCGAGTGAAACGCAACTTCTATTCCAGTTACCATAATGAGAACTTGTTTTCTTGTTCGTATGGATATTGGAGACACCGAGGAGGCTAGGCCAATTCAGAATCAAAGCCCAAAGAATCAAATCATTTCATTTCAGCATGAATTCATATTTCATAAGACTAGAATCCGTAAGCAAAGCTATCTTCTATAATTCCGTTACTCAGCCTCAAATCAAACCGTCGACGCCCCATTTCAGGTATTTCAGGATGGTATCATTGCATGCAATGTCTTATTGAGTATGTTTGGTGAATTCATGGCTGACTACTTTTTTCCGGTTCGAAACTCTGGCTACAGCAGAGAAAATAGCATTTTTTATGTTCGTGATACACATTTCAGGCAGATAAACTGGAAATAGCGGAATTGACCACAATGACAAAAGTTTTTTGAAGGGAGGGCAGTGCCCGATATGCTGCTTTCAACTCAAAACTTGCAAAATATGACTCAGTTCTTTCTTTTCTTCACCCCCAGTCACAAGGCTAATCTCTTACCTGAGTTTACCGGAGAAATATTAGTCCCAAGAGAAATAACGGCAAATCTCAACAACTCTCACCTGAGACCAGTGCTGTTAGTCATGGTGAAATTGACTATATTACGGGGTATCATGACTATTTCAGAATACTTATGGGTGATATCAATATCAAAGTAAATATCAACTAGATTAAGCGCGGGATATCAACTATGGCCATATATCTCAATATCTTCGTCTGAAGTTCGATGACTCTGGGGATTTAGTGCACCGAGATTTAATGCACCTTTGACCAACCAGTGAAGCCCGAAGAATGCAGAATCACTACTAAAAGGGGTTTCTCAAGACTTCTGTCCGTGCTTTTTCACAATTGGACAATTGGATGCAAAAATTATAGCTGCCCATGACGAAAAGAACCCGTACAAGCCTATCGCTAAATTTAAGAATATGGTGCGGGGGCTCAACTTAGCCTCTTCCTCACTCATATCAAACAAGTCTCAGGATTCCAGACCAGATGCGTTCTTATTTGTCGAAGTTCGGAATCTGTTTCATTTCTCCTTCTGCTTTATACTTACTGTGGAGCCCTCTTTTCGTCATCCTTTTACACCGTGTTATCGCTCGAGATCGGTGTACATGTTTCCAAGTCTTGAGTTTCATTCGAGGATCGAACACTGTCGCGACTTAGATAATTCTGAATGGCTGAATTCAGCTGTCTCCGATTAGTAGGACCTGGGAATCTCAATACACGCATCCAGTAGAGCTGGGGCATGTAAGCGACGGGCTCACGAATTCGTGAAAAGCAGATTTACTCCAGTTTAGTCAACGGTCAGAACACGCAGCGTCCACTGGGCAGGCTAACTCTCCGCCGCATCAAGAGCGATAATCCATTAATAGATCTTTAGCAATACCACAGACCCTCAGAATGCTTTTTGACGATATCGAGTCAATACCGTATTCATATTATATCATATATCATGCGTGTATAGTATAATACGCGCTAAAGACCTCTGATTAACAACGCTTCTTGAGACCCAAGAGGCTCAGATAACCAGATCTGGAAAGATGTATGAGATACTGAAAAAAAAAAGATGAGAGCTGACTCTTCAACTCCCAGCCATTATGACGTGGCTAGAGAAGTTCGAAAAAAAGAAGAGAAAGAAAGCCGAAGTATCTTGATAACCTAATTAAATCATCAAAACACATACGCAGCCAAGCCAAGATTAAAACGCATGGCATGGAAGCGAAGCTGGCTAGGGATTTTTATGTATTTATATATAGTTTTGTGTACAGCTGCGCTGGGTAAGCAATTCTGGTCCCGACTCTTTAATCAGATGTAATAAACAAAAGAAATAAAAAAGCCTGTACTAAAAGGGACAGTTTGATTTTGTTCACAACACAATCTATGCTCATTCGGGTCGCGCTTCACGTGGTGTTCGCAGTCGCGTAGTAGCATTGAAGCTACGTTCAACTACATACATCTACTTTGACAAATAAAGCAGCTGACAAAACCCAATCAGCCCCTGAGTTCTCGGTAGGCGATTGCAAACGAGTTCAAAACTTATTTTCTATCACGCTCTCGGACCTTACTTTTCCCGACCTGTACATCCTGATAAATTTCTATAATCGTACATCCAGACCCGGCGTTATATCTATACCAATCCGGCCTACCGAAACCAGCACATATCGCAAAATACTACCCCCAGAAACATCAAACTAGCATGCTCAGACCAAAGAGAAGTACACCAGCGCCAAACCTGCGAAATCTGAAGCAAAAACAGCGAAAATTGGCCCCAGAAAAGCCAGATACGTCTCCAGCGGCAGAAGAGGCATCAAATGTGATAGAAAGCAAGAAAACTGGTCTACTGGTGCCCAAAAAGGAAGACCCTTCTTGCACAAGTACTGCCACAGAAAAGGGAAACGATGACGATGATGATGATGATGAAGATGATGAAGATGAAGATGACGACTACGACCCGCTGAAAAAGACGGAAATTGCAGAAGAGGAAAGCGAGGATTCCGGCGACGAGGCGCAGCCGGACTACTCTGGCATCACGACCGAGGTCAGCCAAGTGCGTACACGTGGCCAGAAGTTTAAGGATAGTTTTGCGCTGAAATCAGGTCATTCTCTTCCAAGTGGACTCCTACAAGATGAGCTGAGGGTGGATGTGGACGAAATCTTCCAGAGTTTGCAGGCAAACGGCGCCGATGACTGGGCACTGTTAGTGCGCAGTGATGACCCCGATGCGGAGCCACCGAAGGAGGAAATCGTGCAGAAGAATGATGAAAATGAAGAAAAAGTGCGCATTTTCACCACCTACACATTTGCAGGGAAACTAGTACGCGAAGAGAAAGTCGTTGATGCAAACTCAGCCGAGGCGAAGGCATACCTCAACTCGACTATAGGCCTCACGCTGGAGGAAAACAGACCACATAAAAGCTATGTGACGGTACTACGGAAAGTCGCCGGCACAGACGAGGAGAAACCGCTCCGGATAAAGCTCAAAAGGCCCTCGCTCATTGATAAGTTTCTCTTGGGCGACAAGAAGAACAAGTTGTCGACGCTTGAGAAATCTAGGCTCGATTGGGCTTCGTTTGTTGACAAGAAGAAATTGAAGGATGATTTGAATATCCATAACAAAGGCGGTTATTTGGAGAAACAAGACTTTTTGAGCAGAGTCGAGGCGAAGCGTGACACACAGTACCAGGAAGCGCGTGAGCTAGAACGCCAGCGGCAGTGGCAGCAACAGCAGCAGCAAAAGCTGTGAGTGTTTCTTTCACATTGTCGTGGAGGGTGCAGTACCCGTTGTAACAGAAATCGCATACTAATAGTGGCTTCTCAGCTGTTTTTCATCTGAAAGAAGACGATATTTGTCCTCACGCTGGTATCTTGATGCCACTTGATGCGTTTTTTGAGATCATTCTTCGTTGCTACATATTGCCTTGTGTTGGAAGCCCCGCATGGCAGCGATACGTTCTTTTCGAATCAATTTGGGGTGAGGAGGAGTGAGCGAATGCTGAGTTGAAACACCTCTACTGTTTTGGTGGAGATGAAGTAAAATATCGCGACCGATTCCTACAAGCAGCCACTGAGTATCGCGCCAGACATAAAGAAATTAATTACTTCTTTCGATCACGCGGGAGTCAAAACGATTTTCGAAGTGCTTGGTTCGCAAATCTTTTGTTACTTGTCTTTCTTATCAGCCGCCGTATTGAAGCGCACCGGCAGAAATACTGAGGATCACAGTGATCTGAACGAATGATGACGAAAAGGCACGAGAATGTGGCTTCAAAGATGTCGCGAAGTCTTTCTTGTGTTTGCACTGAAGCAATTCGACAAGACGCAATTCTACAGTTGATGGTTTTTTGTTTCTACCAAAGATGCCACGTTTGCCCCCGTTGTCGACTTGAGGACCAGAAGAAACACGCGCACCCATTACGCTTCCTCATTCATTTCGAAGGAGAAGGAAGAGAGTACGATGAGACATGTATGTTGGAATCTTACAAGACCAATAGTTCGGCAAAACCCTGGTATGTGTTTCATACTGTGCTCAAGACTAGTATATGATGAGGTATAAAGGGGGCGTGCTGCAAAGAAAATTCCGGAGACTGTTTAGTCTTTTTTTTCGTGTCACTGTGTGATCTACATATGGAGAAAAAGCAAAACTAAACAAAAACAAAAAAAAAAGTGTCTGGATTGTGAAAGAAATCATCTATTCTTCTAGTCTCCATGTGCCCAGGCTTGAGCGTGCGCGAATCGGTGCGAGTATAACCAACTTGTTCTGATGATGCACCAAAAACAGAGCACTGCTTGTCCATACTGTTTGCAAATATCACCACATTTGGACAAATCCAAAACACAAATTTGGCATTCTAATCTCTTTATTCAATCATTCAATCTTTCGAAAACACGCCTAATTATCAATAATCTCAACCTTCATCATAATCATATTTAGCACAGGTCATCGGGTTCGACCACCTCGAGCGCACGTGACCTGGGGTAAGGAAAAAATCTGCTAGCGCGCGATAGCCCACGCGCCTCCTGTGAAGGCTCTGAGCTCACATATAATCTCACACTTAAGTGTCGAATTCGATTCAAATACGCCACCCTCAGGATCCACCAGAAAACTTGGGATACTGGAATTTGCCTATCTGCATTGATATCACTATTATAGACACAAACCTGGCGCCAAAATCCCGTCTCTAGTCTTTACCTAGCCTTTCCACCCTACCTTCTTTACGCATACAAATACGCATACTAATGTCGACTTTAAAAAGAAAAAACGAGGATGACAGCGACCGATCTGCCGACGACCAATTGAGCAAGCGTGTGGCGCTAGATAGCGAACAAGCCTCTGGCTCGGACAAGCTGAAAGAACAGACACCTACGGCAGCGCCAACCGATGCGCCGAAAAGTCATTCAAACGGCAAGAATCTGGATTCCGACGAGAGCAGCGGGGCCATGTTAGCCGCCGAGCGCCCCCAAACTCCCAAACCCAAAAGTCTGGGCCATCCCGCCGAGTCTCTGATAAATGGCGCAGATAAACCGCTGCTGCTGGTGAAATCGAACGCATCCACCAAGGGGCTCAAACTCCCACAATTCCACCGCGATAAAGACGAAGCCGACCACGTAATGTTGCGCATGTTGTGCCCTGTGAAGGAGGCTGGCATTGTGGTTGGCAAAGGGGGCGAGAAAATCACGCATCTCCGCGAAAAAGCCGACGTTCGCATCCATGTTTCGGAGAATGTCAAGAGCTTGCCTGAGCGGGTGATAACCGTGAAAGGAACGGCGGAAAACGCTGCTCGCGCATTTGGTCTTATCACTCGAACGATTTTGGACGAGCCCGAGGACGAGCCGGCGCTGATGTTGAGCAAACAATACGTGCTCAAATTATTGGTCCCCCACGCGGTGATTGGGTTTATCATTGGTAAAAGCGGGCTAAAATTCCGTGAGATTGAGAAAAACTCCGCCGCACAACTCAGAGCCGCCGAGCAGCCTTTGCCCTTTTCAACCGATCGTGTCCTTCTGGTCTCGGGTGTCGGTGACGCAATCCACATTGCCTTATACTACATTTCAAAGGTGATTTTGGAGCACCGCGATAGCCTCAAAAAGAATAAAGTCGTGTTGTATAACCCGATGAATTCCCGGCCGCAGCAGATGGCGGCCGGGACGCTTGCGTACGGGGCCAATCCGGGAATACCAGGAATTCCCGGTATGTCCGAGCCACTGCCGTTCCAGAAACAGTACGAAATGCAGATGATGTTCCAGCCGACAGTCCGCCCGTCTTATGTAGGCCCGCTGAACATGGCTAACGCCCCTGGCCCAGCCCCGGGTCAGATCCCGCCACAAAGCCTGTACACGGACGAGCACGGCAACACGATCGTCGGTGACGTCATCACCAATATGCCCGTGCAGATTAGTACAGGGCCAGACCGGTTTACGCAGGACGTGTTCGTGGCTAACACTACCATCGGTTCCGTCATCGGTAAGGGCGGACAGAACATCAAACAAATCCGTGAGAGTTCGGGTTGCAACTATGTGAAGATTGAACCAGACCAGCATCAACTGATCCTTCTAGGTGGTGGACGCGGCTTGACCAGTATTCGGAGATTGACACTCACCGGCACCTACCAGGCAATCCAGACGGCAATTTACTTTATAAACCAGCGCATATTGGCGGATAAGGAGCGTAATGGCGTGCTATAGGTGAATTAATGTCTCACAGAAAGATGTGGGTACTCGCAGCTTGAGAAATTATATGCGGGATCCAGGAGGCATTCGACCGGGCCAAGGACTATACATAAAATCACGATCAAAAACCGCGGACGATATGCCTCTCTGGCACACGGGAATCATCGCACAATCATCCAAGGGGCTACTTGTTTCTGACTGTGCTGATGTTAAGGCTTTTAGCGCGAAGCCTGAGTCTGGGTGGACCACTCAAGGCGATATTTCTATGACCCGGAACAGACCAGGATTTGAATTCATGCGCTGTTGTATTATGGCATGCGCTGTTTTCCGCAATACATACACTGAGTAGTCATTTTATTAAGACACGAGATGCGCTTCAAATCCGTCTCAAGTAGCGGCAAACGAAAGAGCACGTTTCTCAAACAGGACCTACATCAACAACATGTTAAGTTGTGAATCTTGAGCCCGCGCATACTTGACAGCGGTTCAAATTCCACGTATGAGCGTCGTACAACACTCAAAAATTTTGGAGATTCGGATATTTGTTACAAATCTAGATATTTGTAACTGTCACATCAATTTTACACTTTTCGTCATGTACATTCCCAAAAGCATCTCTAACAAATCGTATTATGCCTACATCAACATCCATGAAGTCACCAGACCATGTCAACCAGCTCTCTAAAAGTGTCTGACGCCCATGCTGGTCATCAACATCGTGAATCCACTAAGGAGCCCCTCTCCCAAAACTAACCCACTACTGACAATAACCATTTTCACTTTCTGGTCTGCGTTGTGCTTGGCAGCCTTGTGAATATAGTAGTAAGCGATCACGCCACCCAAAAAGCGGGCAATGGAGAAGTTGGGCGTGTTGTAAATACCAATCCCAACCGCGACGCCATTGGGCAAGAAGACCATGTGTTTATGGTATGGTGACAGCTTAGAAAGCGTGTTCTTGACTAACGATATCGCACCAAAGACAATACCAAGAAGAATACAGAACTCGAACGCGTGCGGCGGGAGCCCTTCTCCAGTGACCAATCGAGAACAGTCAATCCACACTACTGCCGTGGGGATCCGGAAAGTTTTGCTGGGAATCTCATAAACTGCGTTGTACACCTTATACATGACGCTGCTGAAGAACACGGAATATATGGTGCCGACAATTTGCGCCACAAATTGCGCTTTGGGTGATGCACCAATCAAAAACCCTGTTTTCAAGTCTTGCATCAAGTCGCCTGCCTGTTGAGCACCAGCTTCGGCAATGCCGCCTGCTATTAGATTGATAAGGATTTTTGCAGGGTGATTATGGGGAATAATGGCTGCAAAGATCAACTGCGAGAGCTTACCGATCCCGCTTACGGGATTCAAGTCGGTCTCGCCCAAGGCCCTAACCCCCAAAACTGAGAAGATTAAAGCCAAGATGATTGCGGCGGCAGTGGCATAATAGGGCACTAGCGGGCCAAATACCCATCGTATCGCCCATACACAGAGCAACGATGAGACCAAAATGCCAAGAATAGTTGTTCTCCTGGATATAAGGTAGTCTTCCGGCACGTCCACAAACGAAGCTTTGTCGAAGGAGGCAGCGCTAGGGCACGAATCGGGCTCGTCGCCATTTTCGTGCTGTAACAATTGCTGGTAAGACGCCTGTTTGTGCATTAATCCATGCAAAGACCGAATAGTGACGACAAAAAATGACACGAGAGAGTCGGAGATCATGACGCTTAAACTTAGCCAAAGAATCCAGCCCTGGCCACCCGTGACCCAGTCATCGATCGGGCCAGGTGCCCATCCTAGGTACTTCAGGAGCGGTGCAAGCACGCCCCAGCCGAGTACGGCGCCGAACATCATGTACGATACCGACGGGAGGCCCATGATGATTCCCTGGCCAATGTACGCCGGCGAAAGTTGAAGATTCCACTGATAGTCACGTGACATGACAGTCCCGAACACGGGTAACTGCTTGAGCACCGGCACAAAGTAAGCGAGCACAGTGTACATGGCCAGGCCGACAAAAGTTACTAAGAGGGACCGGATGTTGGACCTGTATGCCTGTTCTATCTGCATATGCTTCAACCCGTTCAGGTCCAGAGGACGTATCACGCCACCTCGATAACTATCGCCCAGTGACGACAGGTCCGTGTCTCTCAACGAGTCTCGTAGCTGCAATTTGGCCAGCGTGTCGTCGTACAACTCTGTGCCGTGTAGAACAGATATAAGTGTTGCTGTTGCGGACCCGGATGGGAACGGGAGTTTTTCCGTGATTATCACCTGTTTGCGCAAGGTGACAGCGAAAAATACGCCGAAAAGCGCTAGGCCGCCCAGCCATACTATCAACTGTGCTAATGAGAGCGAGATTCTGGTGCCCGTGCCACTCTCTTCGGGCGTGAGGAACTTTTCTATAGCAGGAACTATTCCAACAAGACCATACGCCAAAGGACCCGTACCAACGGCGACCGCCACGCTCTGAATATACACGTTTTCGACGTCGCTAAACAGGTTTGCATATGGCGAGAACTTGAACATGGCAAATCCAAGCAACGCCGAAGGAAGCGACATCATCGATACCCAGCCTGTCTGGAGCCCAAACTGGAAGTTGGAAATGAGCACTATGCTTCCGATGAAGAGGCCCATAAGGGTGGCGCGTAGCGTAATTTGCGGCATCATTAGCTTTTCATGCCATGGCAAAAAAGGGGTGTCGGCGGTTAACACGGTCGCCAGATCTGTCAGTGGCGGCCGCTCATGCATTTCTATACTTTCCAAGGCCAGAATTGCGGCGAATTAGATAGTGTAAGCAAGATTGACGGTATTTGAGACCGTTAGAAGTGTTATTGTGGGTATTTTCGGCACTGAATTGCCTTATCAAACCTTAGATGCGGTTTTCTATGTTTTGTTTTGTTTTTGTTTTTGTTTTTTGTTTTTTGTTTTTTTTTTGGGTATTTCACGTCCTTTGCCGGATCTGGTTGATAAGCCGGAGAAGCCGGAGAAGCTACTGCGCAAGCCGAACTTGCGAAGCGGTGCTCACGTCAAAAAATTGAAGAATGCAACAAAAACACGAAAACGCCAGGAAGAATACTCTGATTTGGATCCACTAAATGTATGAAGTGAGCGCACTGTCACGTGATTGCACTGGAACAAGTTGAACAATCCTTTACTGATCTATGCTGGAAATAAATATGTGCAATGGCATCTCAGATTTCGCCATGCGAATATTTAACATGAGCCAGCTGAGTAATCGGCAGCTGCGGACTGCTGTTGCAGAGCTTTTACGCGCGCCGGATCCGACGATTTTGTGCAGGTTTCCGGCATTTAGCGATATTAGGGCCGCTAAAGCTGGCATTTATCAGATCCAACAGAAATCTGGAAATGTCCAAAAGCGGTATATTTAGTTGTCTCGCACTTGATAAGAGATGGTTTGAGTTGTTATTAAGCATTCAATGCACTTAACAATGACGACTTCGACTGCCGGACTGTAGGACATGCATGGTGAGAAATGTTGTTGATATGGTCATCTGCGCCGATCATTCGAGACATTTTCTTTATCACTTATACACCGAGTGTGGGTGTTCCAAAATCCTTTAGGATAAATTGAGCATACAAGCACCAATGAATTTGAATTCGATGCTGGCAACATTGAACAATACGTACGAAAATCGCAACCTTAATTGGGACGTCGACCCCGTCCGCCAGGTCTATTCATCCAGACGCCGGGAGGCAACAGGAGGCACTGCCCTCCAGCCTCTCCTGAATAGACAACTGAAAAAGGCGTTGGAACGAAGTAAAATACGGACATGTTGATATTACCTATACAGAGGCTAGAATAAGGAGGAAGACCTAAGGCTTGGGAGAGTCGGGGGGCTTCAACACTCAGTATTCTAACCAGACGTATGCAGGTTTTTTGTCTATAGATATATAGATTTTTGACCTTCTAACCGCGGTTCCTGTTAATACGATTTGTTTCTTTAAAAAACAAAAAAAGACGTGAAATCTTGCTCCGAGTTGAAAGCTGGATATGGATTTTCCACTGGAATTTATAAACTTGACTCTACCCTTGGGAAAATGTAAACGTGATACGGCCAGAGACTTTCATTCCAACAACGATGAAGAGTCAAGAGATTTGTGAGAAATCTTTCCGCTTGCAGAGTGCGTCACAAGGTTCTTTTCTCAATTTGCCAATTTGAGAGATGATAATCGGTATGTCGAAAAGAAAGAGCAAAGATAAAGCATTTGTATTTGCATTCAGATTGAAAATGATTTGTTTCCAAACCTGAAAACACATAGCTATTTACACTCAACACGCCTTGAAAATTAGTAGTGAGCCCTCTAAATTAAGTTGTATTTCTACGAATGTTCACATGATGTCCGTATATGCACAATGGCCTAATCTTGAATCCACCGATTCAACTCTAAAATGACGCGTAGATTCACGGAAGCTGACACTCTCATGTCAATTATACTACACAGAATTTCAACGCGTGAAGCATCACAAAATTTGTCTTGCCATCACGTGGCCTAGCTCTCACCTGTGAGAATATAGTTTAAAATATCGCTCAAGGTAATCACATTGAGCAAGCGGCCCTCGTCGTCTACGACGAATAGACGATGGAGCCTCGATTTGCGAATGGTGTCCATGATAGTGCTCAAACGATCATTCACCGTGCATGTATGCACACCTTCGAAATCCTCAGCACGTCTCAAAAGTGCGTCTCCCACACTCAAGTCCAAGTCGGTGTACATGCCGCCTTTCACCAACGCCAACACATCAACGGCCTCGTACACATTGACCAACTTATCCTGCTCATTTACTATCGGAATGGATGAAACAGATTTCTGCGTCAAAAGATGAATGACCTCTATTACAGGGGTGGTCATGGTGCACCGCAGAATCTCCTTCGGTTCATTCAATGCGGCAATGTTCTTCAAGGGTCTCAACAACATCTTGGTCTCCTTACAGTTTAGTGCGACAAATTTCAAGATCCGGTACTGTGTCAACACTGACACCACGATTTCTCTATGCGTTTTCTCGTCCTCGTCGATCAACGGAATACGACGTGCTTTCAGCTCCAACATCTTCACGCATGCCTCGTAGAGAGATTTGAACGGGTGGATGGATCCCGTTTCCATTTGGTCGACGCCAATGGCTCTCTCGATGTCCCTGAGCCCGTCCAAAGTCAATTGGTCTACAAGATCGAACTTTTCCGGGAATTGGAAGTAGTATTGGATAACGTTGATGAAGTCGCTCAGGGTCAAAAGCCCCGCAAACCGCAGCGTCTTGCTGTTCCAGAGAGGCGCACTCACCACGTTATTTTGAAGTAAAATATTCAACGACTTCTTGACTAAAAGGGACGTGTCTAGCACAATAAGTCTGTATGAGACAGGTAACACGTCATACGACGCCTTGCTCTGCAAGAATAGCCTGATTGCTTTCAATCCGATACGCTGGTCATGCTCGATCTGCTCTTCAGATAAACTCTCGATGTAGTCATGGGGCGTAGCCTTCGAGGGAGAGGGCACCGAAACGTGGGCCATTTTTGACACCTAGGGGGGTTGGTAGAATATAAATCAGCGGGCTTGAAGTTCCAAAGCCGGTATTGGAATACGCCTCTAGTTTGAGCAATTCTCAAAAAGTACACTTTAATTCGTGAAATCCGCCTGCGTGTATAGTTGAACGAGAAAATATGGTTTTATGAAACCCAGCGCTAAAGACGCTCTGAGAAATCGTGGGTTGCGGGTGGTCGCCGGT
>JAKTUB010000463.1:0-17983 GCA_030556465.1 Metschnikowia picachoensis | reverse complement strand
GACCTATAATATAGTTAATAATATAGTTAATATATTTTGCTATCCTATTGGGGCGGAGGGTTTGGCTGCTCAGGCGCCGCCAGGGCTTCTGCGGGAAAGGACAGCCAGAAAATGACGTGTCGAAGACTTGCCGATGACGTGTTCGAAGCGAGTAAAACAATAGCGTGATGACCAAGTTCGTTTACTGATGGCCCTACAACTTCGCATCATCATCTATCGTTTGTTTTAGTTGCATACTAACAGACTTTTAAGATGGATGACTCGCTCGATCCAGGATTGCGTCGGCTACTTTTAGCTCCGCACAATTTTATGTAAACCGGTAGCAAGTCTGTAAAGATCTGCTTCGTGAACAGCAGCTTTTAATAAGCATTCGACATGGAGGGATAACACAAGGCACTCGTAAAGAGCCCCTCTGAGTAGTATATTTCGAATTGTATGGCCTCACTCACTGGGGTGCATGAAAATCTCGGTGCACTAAATCCCCGGAGTCATCGAGCTTCAGGACGAAGATGTTATGATATATTATGCGTAGTTAATATCCTACCCATAATATAATCAATGTATAATATAATATTAATATCACCCAAAAGTATTATGGATAGTCATAATATCCCATGATAAAGTCAATATCACCATGACTAACAACACTGACTGAGACCAGTGATGAGCAAATCGGCGTACCGACCGTACGCGTACGAGTACCGTACGCTGTACTCCAGTGTTGCATCGTACAGCCCAATACGACGTACATGTCGGATATCCGATCCTGTACGATGTGTACGAAAGTACGATGAATACGATGGAATACGAAAGTCGTGTTTTTACCAATGTTTTGGGGATTAATCGGCATCATCTCGATGAAAGCCAGAATTATAAGCTATTCCAAATTCGTTTTGTAATCTCTTTAGACGGTCTGGTAGGTTGTTTTGAAAAATTAGTCTTGCGAAAGCTTGTCAATTTAAATCACGATTTCCATGGCAGCCGGATTTTTGCCTTTGCTTGTTCTCGCTGCATCACATGAACCTCCATCCATTTCTCCACCCATCTCTTCATCCAGCTCATCCAGCTCATCCAGCTCATCCAGCTCATCCAGCTCGTCTAGCTCGCCCTCGCCGTCAGAACTTGAAGGAGTTCCCTTCGAGCCCGATAATCTACACTTGAGAAACGCCAACATCTTCACCATTTCCGAGTATATTCGATTTCTTTTCTTCGTAACAACATCATTCATGCGGGAGAATAACGACTCGGAGAGTGCGGACATAGCTGGTATGGCCAAGTAATCTTTTGCCATATCGAAAAGAACGGGGTATGTGCCTTTTTTGGCCTGATAGAACTCAATGACACTCTTGAAGTGCCTGTCTCTTTTCGTAGAGAGGTTTAGTTCAACTTCGTTCACCTGAGCGACAGACAGTTCGTCGTCACTCAAAAGTGTCAAACTGACGAATGCTTCCTCAAAAGACGATTGAGTTCTGGTCCTCACACCACTATCTGAGGTGTGAGAAGCGCCACGACTCTACTTATTGTCGTAGACTCCCTTATAACGATGGTAAGCATCTTTGAATCGCTCCTCTGCCCGAGTAATGACATTATCCGGGAACCCTCTTCGTCTGAAATAGTCGAGCGTCATTCGAGGATCAAGAACAGAAGCAAATTAAAGGCTCAACATCCGACCAGTATTAGTATCATATATAGGATAGTATGAATAGAGTTTGTGGTAGGCTTCCCGTATTCCTTTAACTAGGTATAAATTCGACGCTTTGAGGTCGTCCGAAATAATATAGTTTTTGCGCTTGTTTGGATGTGCCTGCCATACTCTAACGAGAGCGTCCTATAATGGGATATATCTTTAAAAAAAAAAAAAAAAAAAAAAATTAATAAGTTCCTTCAAAACTTTTTAAATGTAAAAAATGGTCAAATGAACAATTGCTCGCTTGGAAGCCTGGAACTGAAGAGTTGGCTCGTGATAGATGGAACGAACTTTCTTCAAAGTCGTCAAGTAATCCCATTCCGATGAGCTGATTTGGAGAACATCAAGATCAATGGGAGGTAACAATAATTTATTCTCGAAAGGGAATTTCGAGAATAAATTGACCTTTCCCGCAATCCACACTTCTACACCCACCGAAGAGACAAATTAGCCCAAAAAAACTCACTAACCCTGTACGAAATCGTACTTTGTTATAGACGAAAGTACGATACGATGAGCCTTCGTTTTCGTCTATACGATACGACGAGCCATCGTATTCGTACCATCGTACAGCCCCAAATACGATCGTGTACGAAAAGTTCGCAACACTGCCCCAGGCATCGGTGAGGGGTTATGTGTAGGTCGAACTACATGCCGCAGAGGGGCCTATTATTCGATTCTGACGAGTCCCTTTGCATCATTTCGATGAAACGCATGTTGTCAGTGTATATGCAGTGACAGGTTTGGCATCGTGGGATGCCCGCAGAATGAAAAATCTGCGGTTTCCCGCCTACTTCCGTTACTCCTCTACGGGTTTGTGATTATCGTAAGCAAACCCAAGGTCAAACTGCAAGAATATCCAAACCCACTCGAAAGAAGAAGATTCCGGGATTTGGCCGACCGGGAGAATGGTAACGTGCCAGATGTCAAGCGCGACGCGATGATGGAATATCAAACAATCAAGGCCTTACTGGCCCATTGGAAAGGGCAAGACCCAAAAGGGTTAACGCTAATCGTCCTGGCAGTACGAGCATATGAGCAAGACTTTCCTAAATTTCTCACGAAATGGCCTGTCAGACACGCTATAAGCGAAGCCATGACAGGTTACTCCCCGGCAGGAATGGCATATATTGATCCATGGTGGTGTGACCGGTTCAAGGCCGATGCATCAGAAGACAGCTTTACAACAGCAAACGCGTTTTCTCGGACTATACTCCCTTTTTTATGGCACCACGGATACGTGCGTGAGAGGCCAGACATGCTATTGACTGATAAACAAAAACTCCACTTCGTAGCCAAAATCAAAGGGTCGGAAGCGGAGTCTGATTTTTGGGAGGCACGCCTCAAGACCGAGGAGAAGGGAAGTGTTCATGCCCACACCGCGAGCACAAGAAGCACTGGAGGGAGATATCCCCCAATGGCAGAGCAAGCATTAAAGACGTTGGTTGCCACGTATAAAAGGATGCACGGCGCATGCCCCAACTGCTTAAGACAGCACAAGCTTACCGACTGCGACGAGCTCAAAGAGGATCCGCGTGACAACTTCGCCGCGTATATTATCCCTGACTTCGCTAAGCAACTCAAGGTCAAAGAATATCCGCACTTGAAGTCGTTTGCTGAGAGGATGTCGGAAAACAATAGATGACGGCCGAAGAGGCTTACAGACAAGTTAGAAGAAATAAATTCTAGTAACGAGCATGTAAGAACGACCTCCAGAAACAAGACTACTGGGGACACGATTGCAATCGACGGAGAAAACTACAACGTCTAGCGCGCGTCACCACACAACGACACACTCCAACACTTCATTCTTGACAGTGGCGCGGATGTCACAGTGACCAACCCGAAAGCAGACATCACAGATATGAAATACTACGACGGTCTCATCCTCACAGACAGTGGGGGTAAAGAACACACTTCAGAGGGAAGAGGGTCAATCATAGTCGGGGACACAGGATCACCTGCTACTAGGCTCCAACTATAAAAAGGAGCGTTGTCAGCGTTAAAGACTTCACAAAGCTCTGTGAAGACACATTGTTCCGTGCTGATGGAAATGTTTACGTAACAAATAATGACCTGAAACAGCTCAGGCACATAGAGAAAGAAGCAGACAACAAACTCTTTTAAGATCCGCTTCGTGGGCGAGCATGCACTATTATTGCGAATCACTGGTATGAATACACCCAAAAAATTGGGGTCCAGCCTCAACTTCGTTGGATTACAGAACAAATGTGACAAATACGATGCGATGTTCATACATGAGCAGCACGGGCATCCAAATGAAAAAGCGATACAGGAGCTTTGCAAATTGAAAAACGTCAAATTTGACCAGCAAGCCATCAGAGATTGTGAAACCTGCTTCCTTACGAAAGGACGGGCCGCCAGCCACAACGACCATAACAGCAATCCGTCGACACAAATCTTGCACCGATTACTTGAACTCCGTTCAATACCGGAGTATACAGATACGAACATAGAGGATTACGCCAATGATGATGAGACTTCGGAGTATACAGACGCGCATGTGGAGGAGGCCACAGAAGAAGCAATAGCGAATCAAGACTTGAGGCCACTTTTAGACACGGGACCTTACGGACCTGGTGTACCCTGGAATGGAACAGAACACGTGATTGACATAAATAGACCACGGCAGTTACGCTCACAAAGCAAAGCAGACGAACGCGAAGTACACACATTGTTCCGCGAATGTCACGGTCGAATCATTTACCTTCAAGATCTGGAGTGAGCGGGCGGTCCTGCTGCAAGCAGAGCAAAGATTGTCAAGACATACATCAATATGATAGGCCAGCCAGAAACCATGAAGATCCAAAACCGACTACAACTAGCCCACAAAGACATCAACGCCGCTCGAAACGAACTTTTATGTCATCCTGAGTACGGAAAGCTCGTCATACAAGCCGAGATAGACGAAATCAAAAAATTACGAAACATGGAAGTATTGAGGAAGTAAACCAATGGGAATTACCGCGGGGCCAAGAGTTTATTGGAACGAAATATGTGCACACGGTGGACGAGTCAGACAAAAAGTCCAACGGCAAGGTGAAGGCAAGATGTGTGGCACGGGGTTTTAGGCAAAAGATCGGACGCGAGGACACTTACTCACCTGTGGTCCTGTCTGAAGGCATAATGGCATTCGTGATCAATGCCGCAGCACACAAAATGAAGATCAAGCAAATGGACATTTCTTCAGCCTATTTGCATCTGAAATTGGACGAGCCTGTATATGTGAGACCCCCTCCCCAAGGGTGTCCCCGGAGTGGACGACACAAAGATCTGGAAATGCAATAAGGTACTCTACGGACTCAAGAACGCGGGGAGGGTATGGTACTTGACCTTCAAAACGAATCTTGAGAACTACGGGTTTAAGAAAACATTGTCAGACCAGGGCCTATTCAATTCACAATGATAACGCCCAAAGGCAAACGCATACATGTGGCAATCTACGTCGATGATCTATTAGTGAGCGTCGAAAACGAACAGGATTATGAAGAATTCAAGACGTACATGAGAGATGTGGCACGCATCAAGATTAAGGATTTGAAAGAGGTTTAAGGGTTTTGTGGAATGCAGTTCGAATCAGTCGGAAACGGCTACGAGATACATCAAAGGAGCTACATTCAAGACATACTCGAGAGATACCAAGAACTCATACTACCAGAACGACAAACGACGCCAATTAACAATTACGATCGGACGAAAGAACCAACAGCTTTAAATGAGAGGGACCTCAGGTTGTATCAAGAGTTACTTGGGTCATACAACTGGCTCGCAGGAATTAGTCGACCTGACATGGCTTTCTGTACAAGCAAATTTGGATCAAACACGAGCACAGCCACCGAAACGGACTTAAAGCGGCTCAAACGGGTACTCATGTACTTAAGGGACTCAATTGACTTTAGGATCAAAGTGGACCCAAGTCAATATCTGACAGGCAAAGTGAAGTTGTATGCATTCAGTGACGCCTCATTCGCGAACGAAGAGGGAAGAAAGTCGAGGACAGGATTCATCATATACGCAAATGGTACGCCGATATCCTGGAAGTCAAAGAAACAGGGACTTGTGACAACCAGCACTTACGAGTCAGAGTTCGTCGCGTTGAGTCACACAATGACGGACTTAATATGGTTATCAGGATTGTTCAAAGAACTAGGCATCGAGCTAGCGGAGGCTCCCAAAATATTTGAGGATGATAAGGGGGTCGTGTACAGCGTAAACGGAACAGGAAGCAATCCCAGCAATAACAAACACGTTGATGTCAAAGACTTTGGCTTTTAAGGCTGTGTAGCATTTATTGCATGCGCTAGATGGTGTATCTGTTGCAGAATAGGCCTTGGGCGTCGAGTATCCCGTGACCATACTGTCTATAAGAGATCCTCGATGCTGTGCAGGTCACCAAGATCCTTTTCCTCGGTCAACTGACTAGGATGTGCAAGGGTGGCTTGGTAAGTCCTAATGAGAATAGTAAAAGCGCTTTGCCATAACCAGCCATAACACAGCCATAACACAGCCTTACCACACAAAGGGTTTATGTGAAACTCAGAGTGGGGTTATCTGAAACAATGGATCTCGCTGATTGCTCAATGCGGAACTTAAGGTTGCTCCTATATCTCAGTCCTTATAGAAGACTAAGGTTTTTCACACTGCGCACTTAGTTGAAAAGCTAACCAACCGTTGAACTGATTTTTCACCAAACCTTTCCACTGAGCAACCTAATATGCAAACAAAAAGAATACTCCTGTAGAATATTCATTAACACGAATATGTTAATATCACAATAGTATCGATCTATGCACCTGCACCCACGCTTTGACGTTTCGCCCATTCGGGCCATTTGTCTTGCATATAATTGTTCTTAACCTCACAGGCTCACAGGACAGGACCCTTCGTTACGCTAGAGGCTGACGTTGTCGTAACATAATCTCAATTTTACGCTACTGTGTTAATACAATACGTAAAAAAGTGATTCGCGCAAAGCTTTATCGATCCTTTTGAAGAACACTACGCTTGACCATTAAGAACCACGGGGAGAGTCGAGTGAGAAAATATTTTCTCATCTCGCTTTTTGTAGGCTTTACTTTCGTGTCTAAACCAGATTCACCTCATCACGTGACACTTGAGACTGCTAATTCTTCCGGCATCAAGCGCTAACACAAATTCCGTTAGTAATTTCACAGGCATTCCAAGGATGAAATCCAGATTCATCGCGTGCCAAAGCCAAAAGTATTCCAATGATGATCCTGATCTTCTATCTCGTATCGACAATCACTGAGGACTTGATGTTTATGTGCACTTCGTACAGTGATCTGTGCCCTAACCTTCAATATTTATGTGCCCCGTCCACCCCCGCCGCAGACCTGCACGTACAGGACACCTGAATCTAGAAATGAGAAAACCACCTGAACATACCTTGAAATGTTCGAAATAACTTATGATAAGTTTAACATGTGAAGACTTTCACTTTGCCCTTCTCCAAACTGTGAATATTGTGCAATTTGTGTCAGATTCCATGGTGTATTCTGGTTGTTTTGCATTGGTCCTGATAAGGCAGTGTGCATAATTCGCGCAAACCTCGTCATACTGGGAGGGAGATACCGCAATATTTAATCCCCGATCCGGAACAGCTGCGAAAGAGACATCGAAATATTTTAGACCCCACGTATTTTCGTCTCATACAAGTCGAATCCGCTCCCAAGTACTATCAATAGACGCAGAATCACGCGCTACACACCACGGTTTTCTCCAACATCAACTTTCCCCATCAGTCACTGAGATGTCGGCGATTGAAGATGACACCTGCGACGAGCAAACATATCTTATCGGAGGCAGAAGGCAGCTGGTGCTAGACCAGCCTTTCGGCCTGTTCCGTGGGCCTAATACGCTTCATAATTTCGCTTCATCATTCACGCGTGCCCAGCTGTTTGCCGCACACAAATTGGATGCTGATTTACATAAGAAAAGGTCCTTCTTTGCCGGGTCACGTGACTTGCAACAGGATGAACTTTTTGACCTGGACCTCATGGTGGCGCTGCCTCATGGCGAGAGGCTTAGTGTGCTTGTGCCTGAACTCAACCTGCTTCGTCAGGGCGGCTTTTCTGGTCATCCGGGGCACTCGGGGCTCAATGAGGTGTTTTATCAAGGCGACGTTACGACCATGCTTCAGCTGCGGTCCCGGAGCGCCAGTCTCGCGGCTAACGCGATCCCTATTCCAGCAAAGAGGACTTTCCCGGCCCCTTCGTTTCTGAGCGTGCGCCTGGCAATGCTGGTTGCGCTGACGGCGCTGCAATTCGGGCTCAAACGCGTTGAAGACCGCGATGGAAACGTGATAACGGTCGTGGCCGGCCAAAGTACCGCGCCGCAGACAATTTTGAACTCTGTTAATGTCCTCATAGGCGTCGGCTTGTTGGCGTTACCTGTAGGGTTACTCAAGGGTGGCTGGGTTCTTGGATTGCCGCTCTTGATTGCATGCTGCTTGACCACTTGTTGGAGTGCAACACTACTTTCCAAGGCTTTGGATACAGACCGCACCATGATGACGTACGCCGACTTGGGGTTCGCTGCATATGGCAAAACCGCCAAATTACTCATTTCATTGCTCTTTTCCGTGGACTTGTTGGGTCTGGGCGTGTCGTTGGTGCTTCTATTCAGTGATTCGTTATATGCACTCGTGGGCGACGATACCTGGACGAAAACCCGCTTTAAACTCGTAGCGTTTGCAGTGTTGACGCCGTTCACTTTCATGCCATTGCGTGTGCTCCTGATCTTTTCGCTTTTCGGTATCATGGCCACCATACTGATCACGGTGCTTGTGTTTTGCTGCGGCTGGCTCAAACTGGCCGCGCCTGGGTCGCTACTCGATGTTATGCCCACAAACCTATGGCCGAAATCCACGCCAGAGTTTTTTATCGCATTGGGTATCCTCATGGCACCATTTGGTGGCCACGCCATCTTCCCCAACTTGAAGCTGGATATGCGCCATCCCGAAAAATTTACGAAAACACTCATTACTACATACACTATCACATTGCTCACAGATTGTTCCATGGCGGTGATAGGGTTCCTCATGTTCGGTGCCCTATGCAATAACGAGGTCACGAGTATCTTGCTCGAAACGGCAGGTTATCCGGCCTGGATCTACCCGCTCATTTCGGGGCTCATTTGCATCGTTCCGCTCGCGAAAACACCGCTCAATGCCAAGCCCATAATTCTGACTTTAGACGCGCTTTTTGGGCTTGATTCTGTCAAGAAAGAGGAGAGCGCAGGTGTGCAGGCTTTCAAAAACACGTCACGTTTCATCACTCGAATCTTTGTCAACGCACTCTTCGTTGCATTTGCCATACTTTTCCCTGAATTCGACAAAATTATCGGCATCTTGGGCTCCTCAATCTGCTTCATTATTTGCATTATTTTGCCATGTTTGTTTTACTTGAAACTTTGCAAGCATGAAATCAGGGCCTTTGAGAGGTTTTACATCCGTGCAGTGGTGTTTGTATCCACTGTGTTGGCCGCTTTGTGCACTTACGCCACCATTGCCTACTAATTGATTATACCTAGCATTAGCAACAAACTCACGTATGAATAGATTTTCACCTAATTGCGCAGCACATCGCCATGCCTTTTCCGGATTCGTGGGCTGAGAAGGATCAGTTCTTTTCACTCGGCATTTTCTATATCATAGATCCGGGGCTTGCAAGCGAAGCCCCGGAATTCATTTTAGCTCAGTGTATCCAGAAAGATGACAACAACAGGGGTAAACTACCCTCACCTTAGTGCGTGTGTACCGTTGCTTTTAAATTTATGCACATGCAACCTTTCGGGTTACCGTTTCGCGCGGGTGTCTCAAATTATAAATTATAAGCGCCTTTCAATTCCCGGTCGGTGTTTAAAAAGACAGATCCTTTGTTTCAATGCTGCATTTGACAGTAGCCCATCAACCTGAAGGCCATATGAGAGAATCTTCTGTATTTATGATTGTGGTGAGCCCAAGAACTCGACAAACGCACGTGAAATACGCACCATCAACGGCTTAAGCAAGCTGCAATCAAGGACAAAATCGTAGTACAACTTCATGAAGGTGTCCTTTTTGGCAATGGCATCCTTGTGTATTTCGTTCAGCTCTGCAAAAATCGCTTCGAACAACTTTTTGAATTTCATGTTTTGAGAATTGAAATTGTCCTTCATGGAGAACTTCAAGAGCAACCTTTGGTTTTTGGCAAAGCGATCGTTCTTGAAACTCACACTAAACGTGATTTTGTCATGCTGGATCTTCTTGGGTGCCCCCGAGACTGTGCTGTTAAGGCCGAATACGAAGTGAAATAGGTTCAAGCTGACAAATTTCGGCTCAAAGTGAAGCCGCTGGAGACTGTTTTGGAGAACAAATTTCTGGGCGGGCGCCAACTCCTCCTGTACTGCGTCAGCCGCCTGAAAAATGCTCACGGCCTCTTGCAAGTACCGAAATGCACCCAAAAGGGCACCGCCGGAGCGATCAAACTCGCGATTGAGTAAGCGCACCAAAATCTCCACATTGCCGTTCTCGCCCGCGCCTGCACCCAAAACAAAAGCCTGATTGTTGTCGCTCTGAACACGCAAGGTGAATGGCTTGTAGTAAGGGTGAACCTCAAACAAGAGTTCGTTGAAAGAGTTGCTCGCGGCGGTCAATGTCGTGCTACGCACCTGCTCCAAGATTTTAATCAACAGGTTCATTTTTGCGAGACTGGCCAAGACAGGGCCTAGCATCGACTTGGCGCCGCTGGGCTCGTCTGTGTTGAGCCTGCTAGAGAGGTCAACCGTCGAATGGACGTGAAACTGGCTTTTCTCAAGGGCCACATTTGCAACAAGTTTTGATAACGAGCGCATGTCATTCTCTGATATGCCACGCAAAGGGCCAAATATCGTGACGCGCAATTCGTTCGCGCGGCCCTCCAGGGAGAACAGGCACGCAAGGAAAATAGTGGACGCCAGCGACAGAACAGGGAGAAGATTGCTCAGGTTGTGAAGTGCCATCACTGCACGTGACTCGGCGTGGGCATGCGGGTGCGAAAAGTTAAACCTGTTTAGCACACTCTCATCGGTAAGCTTCACAAATGCTATATTCTGTGCCTGCAATTCTTCCACAATCAAATGGTGAATGATGCTATTAGAACTGGCACGCGCGAGCGCTCTGCAGAACGCGTGGTCCATCTCCGCATCTTTCAAATCAACATTCTGCACCCACTGCACTACCCATTCACCTTTCACGGACTTAAGGCGGGCCACCCACCAGTGTGTATGCAGACTGGCGCCGCTGACCATATTAAGCAAGAACCACAGCGGTGGCCACGCGCGAGAACGGAAAAACCCGAGTTTGGTATGTGTAGCAGAGACAGATTGGTCCGAAAGACTGAGTAGTTTCGCCGTCTCGGCATCCAGAATTCGCACGTTTTCGTTTGCGACCCAACCCATCGTGACGAGCCGCATCTTGCACGTTTTGCTCAAGTTTTCCGTGCGCAACTGGATGAGCTGCGACACGATGTTTTCCACCAAATCCGACTCAGAAATAAAATTTTTGTTTTTCACGACCGCGGGCTTCGTGTTGATTTTATGCTGAATCGCAGATTCAGTTGGCGACGGGTTTAGAAAGTAGAAATGGCCGGTTAAAGGGTCGATGGCAAACACCGTCAGCTTTTTTGGCGTGAGCTTGAGAAGAAGCTGATACGGATTCATTTGCAGCACGGTATTTGCGGGTACTGAGTTTTGAAACGCATCGAAAACTTTCTTGATGAGGATCTCCAGGTGCTTATTGATCACGAGACTGAGCACATAGTCGATATTGAGCTCACGCGTGTCGCGGTCGAGCTGCGTGCCAATACCCTCGATGCCGTGCTTCAAATCGTAGCGCCCGTTCTTGAACCACCTGACATGGAGGTCGTATTGCATGTCTATGCCGATCTCGACAAACAGCCGCCAATTTCGCGAGAGAAAGTGGCCCAGCCAGTAGTTGACCACAACCAGGAATGCTGATGGCCGGAACTGAATATTACCGCGCCATTTACTGTTGATGGCGAGGTCTCTGAGTTGCCGCAGAATGAGATATAGTTTGAACGCGCTGGCATACTTGTGAAGGACATCGTAGAGTCCCGAGAGTGACAGTTGCAAAAGCACGCGGTTGGCAACACGTTCTAATTGTGCCCACGCTTGTTTCGGGAGTTGTGTGGTGATCTCCGCGCGGTCGTGTGTTGTGAGCGAATTGGCTTGGTTTACGCCAAATAAGAACGCGAAATCAATGAAGAAAAACGGCAGCTGTGCGTACTCGGCGGCAGACGCCGTCACTGCGTCGCTGGCCACACTAACGGAGACACGGAATTCGCGTGCAAGTTCAAAAGTCACACGTCCGTCGCGCACGGTATAATTATGTCTAAAGCGCGCCGGCATATCGTCCTCAAGCGCCATCCGCGCGGTTAACGCCAAGTTGAGGTCACGCAACACCTGTAGAATCCGCTGAGGAGAAACAGGAGGTGTCTCTAGGTAGTTGTAGGACGGGAGTTGCGGGCGTTTCTTGACCAATACCTCCATCGCTGTCAAGAGGTCCAGCAGCGGCAATTTCGCGCCGGAAAAGTGGTTGAGCGCGTGTACGCCAAGCAGCAAGTTGTCAAAGTAGAATTCTTGACCCCGTAGATAGTTGAGCACATCAATTAGCTTGCCCACATCCTTTGAACGCTGTGCCCATTTCACCAATGTATACAACTTGACGAAATCGTGTCTGAGCGCCACAATCACCGCCAATAACTTGCGTTTTCGCGCAGCATCGCTTTCCGAGGTACGTGTGTGTGCTAAAGACTCGATCTGGCGACTAAGTTGCTTGTACGCTTCTTGAGTGTGGAATCGGAGCACGTTCGAGAGCGGCACGATGTTATTGGTCACGTGAGGTATCTCTGGCGGCGCCGGTTTCCCGTTCGGCCAAGCTTTTTGTATCGGCGGCGCATGACTGGGCAGATTTAGCGACATTTCCTGTATATTATTTCGTTTTTGTGACCTATGCGAGCAATTGTGTGACTTTTTGTATGGTTTTTCCAAGTGTAAATGCCTGCTGATGCTGTTTTGGCAAAGCTTTCGAGACGAGACCAGCCAAGGCGAAATTGAGCCTGTTTGACGTTAACTGGATCTTATTTTGCACCTTTATAGTAAATATCAAGCGTTGATTCTGGGATTTTATTATGGCCTATAGCCGTGATTCCCGTCTAGGAACAATATGGTTTACCTTTCCTGTGAGATCGGGCCAGCCGTGACGTTAGCAGTGAGAGAAATGTGTCCTACACCGTGTAGGAGTGCGCACGGGCACCCACCTCCATGTTTGGTTAGAATGATGACGCGATCGAGAATATCGAGAAGAGCAGAAAGGCGAGTTTGGCTGAGTCCGTTTGGTTTATTGATTTATTTATTTGTTTATTTTTTTGTTTATTCATTGCTTGATACATCTGATTAAGGACTGGGTGCCAGAATTGCTGACCTAGCTCTCCGGAAGACCACACATGAATATATATAAACCCCTAGGCAGGTTCGCGACCATGCCTTGCTTTGAGCTCTTAGCTTGGCTGCGTATGACATTTGATTAGGTTGTCATCTCCCCAATGGCTGTACTTCCCCCACCTGCCGCTTCAACTCTTGCAACAGGGTCAGTAATGGGGGCCCATCCGGTGATTCGCGCCGTCTTTGAGAGTACACCTTTTTGACGGTCTTCACAAACAAACAATTTTCTTAAGCTTCCGGTGATGCGTTGGCTGGCGCCAACATGGAGTTAAGGTGCATTGGACCCTCAGGCCCTATTTGAGTGTGTCCTTTCGGAATAATCGTACGTTCTCACGTAAGGCAATCTGCCAGAAAAAAAGGCTTCTATTTTCAGTGACTATTTTCTAAGTTAGTCTTGGATAGAGAAGAAATCTTGAGTAAATTTATCTGCATCGCTATTTAGAGCCCTCATTTCAATGATTTGGGAATTAAAGCTAAGATTTGCCAACGGGCTTAAGTCTACACGTATGTAGGGCATTTTATAGAGCAATTAAATGAGTCTGGTCTTGGACGGACAGTCACACCATCTTATTGTCCAAAATTCGATAAAAGCCATCCAGCAATATGTCTAGTAGAGAAGAGAAGCGTTTATGTTGTGTGATGATCTTTATTATTGAAATCAAAGAATGCTTTTACTGAACCAAGTAAATTACTGAATAAGAACACATCAATATAACCGAGACCCAACGCTCGTCATCAGTAGTCAGAAGTTGGCAGTAACAAAAGAAAGAAAAGAGCGAATCCCAAACAAGAAAAGCCTTTTTGGTCGGGTATTTGGGGACGTCGTATACAAAACAAAACTGTTTTCTTCGGTCGAAAGGATTTCAGTATTGAACTCCTTCACGGCTGTGGCATGGCTCAATTTAACACTACGCACAGCGTCACTTCCACATTCGAAAAGCTAACATCATTTCCCCATGAAACAACTCTTTTATGTTTAACCCCAAAAGAAGTTTCTTTTCATCATAAACCATATGTGTCATTACTATATTACAACATTCCATGTACTTGTTTTTCATAAACCTTAGGGTGGCCACCGCACAGTCAGTCAAACAACCTACGACCAACAGCATCACACACGCCACCGTGCTGTCGATACGGTCAGCTTATAAATTGGCTTGGGACACATGATTTGATCCAGTCAAGGTCGTCCAGCTCAAGCACAGCCTCAATTGACATCCGCTTCTCCTTACGCACCAATAACACTTCCACTAGCTGTTGCAAGTTCAGCACAATCATTTTCAGCTCTGCATCCAAGTCAGGATCCTGAAGCAAACTTGCAGTGCGGAACCAGTCCCAGTCGATCATTGCGATGCGGTGTGACGGGCTATGTTTGCTTCTGCGGCGGCGAAGCACGGATGGAGAAATTCCAGACAGTTGAATTAGCTCCGGAGGTGGCAAGTCGAATGGAAGGCGGTTCTCAAGGATGGAATACACAAGCACGCCGATCGCCCAGGCATCAAGAAGTTGGCCGTTATACTGGAGTCCCATGAGCAACTCAGGGCTCACATAATCTTGCGAGCCACACTTTGTCGTGAGTAGCTGGTCGTCCAGCGCGAGTCGTTTTGAAAGACCAAAATCGGTGATTGTAGAAATAGGGCGCACCGCAAGCCGCGGGTCCTCGCGCATGACCGCGCAGTCATAACTCTCGTTGAGCAAAATGTTCTCAAGTTTGATATCACGATGAATGATGCGTCTCTTATGCATATGTGCCACGGCGACTACAATCTCTGCCACAATCCGTGACGCCAAGCGCCAAAATGCTGCATTTTTGTTGTGATTCTTGTAATTTTCCGATAACCAGTTGAACAAGTTGCCCCCGGGACAGAAGTTGAGGAAAAAGTACTGTTTAGCGTCAGCAGACCCCGTGAGATCTTCCCCGGTATCGGTTTCCTGGCTTTCATAGTAGCTGTCAATATCAGTACGAGATATTGCGGGGCACACTTTGTAATCAAGAAGCGTGACGATACATGGATGCCTAAGGTGAGTCAAAATGCCTAACTCACGCACAATAAACAGGCGGAAACTCGGCGCGCTGGGCTGCTCATCCTTCGGGAAAGATATGATTTTGACTGCAACCACACTCAGGGATTCACTTGTATCGCGTGCCGCCATCACTGTGCTGAAAGCGCCTGTGCCCACAATACTTTCACAGACATACGATTTCTCCAAAGTGGGCGCGATCAAAACACTCCCTTTCAACTGCGAGTCGAACTCCAGCGGCGGCAGAGGTACTTGCGCGCCATTTTCAAACTCTAAAAGTGCATCTGGATTCGATATCGTTCGTGCACGCAGCAGGGTATTCGACAGAACGGGCGACACTTCAGGGTGCATTTTTAAGTGCGGCTCGAGCGCAAACGCTGACACAATCCGGCTGCGCGGGGCCACCGGAAAACGCCTGTTTCTTTTGCGCACGTCCAATCGACTCAATCCTGGTTTCTCGGGCGACATTTGGTGAAATCCACTGCTGGGCAAAACAGGCGTTGGGAGTTGTGTTATTTTGCCATATTCAGGCAGTACACTAGGATCCAGGTCTTGGAAATAGAAGGCTTCATCAAGGCCGGACGCATCTTGAGCTCTAGGAACCTCTATGCGAAGCTTTCTGCTTTGCATCCCCGATTTTTGAGGGCTGGTGTGGCGGTTGTCTAGCCGCTGAGACCCGCCTGTTGTGTCCATAATAAACGGCGGAAAATCGTCCGCCGGCGACGCGCTTTTTGAGGGGCAACCAACGCGTGACATTTCCAATGTGTTCCGGTTTGTAGATTCGTATTTCTTAGACTTTCAAACAGACGTTTGTAGTATTTTTTGGTGGATCCAGAAATGAGTTGGAGCGCTGGGCTGGGAAAAGGGTGGGGTAGTAAACAAGGAGGTTTATCCGCGCCTGCTGGAGAATCCGCTGGAGAGGAAAACTTATATCGCAGATCAATGCAAAAATTATAACAGCGCAAGTGAAAAAGAAAGGAAACTCAAAACTTTTAATAAAGAGCGTTGTTGTTCTGGTGCTTACTAATTTCAGTAGGCGGGAATTCATCGTCGCTGGGTCTTTATCGATCCCGGGTGCAGGATTCTGGAAAAGCGCACGGCGCTTCTGTGTGCACTCCCACGTCTCTTTGCTACTGCCCATAAAGATGACATATTGGTGGTGTTGCGATATGCCTCTTGAGCAATATTCTGAACAGAACATTGAGAACCAACTAGTACTAAAGATATTTCTCAATTTGATATGTATGATCCAATTGGCCATATTCCCCCAAACATGTCGATCTCATACCGCTTGGTACGTGTGCAACATAACTTAGCCTTGCATAGAACACAACAGCCTTGTTCCAGGCTCAGTTCCACGAGTTACAACGCTAATACGATGGAAGTGCAGCACCACATAGCCTCTCGATTACACTCTATCAGTGACCAAAACTCGCAATGGCTATTTCTAGACGCAGCCGTGGCCATGCATCAAAGTCCGCTGATAACATTATTGTTAGCAAAACACGTATCACATATGTTACCAGGGCTGTACACGTCGTTTGGCGCAAGTGCCGTAATTTGGATTTCCCGAGATATATGAGTTCTACTTCGCGGGCTTTATGCCATCTTTTTTAATGAAGCGTTGACGTATATTAAATGACTTACGGTTTCAGAAGAAAGAGAATAATGAAATTTGCAGATACTTGCGACTTTTACGACCTTTTTTTTTAACCTGTTGTGGTGCGATTTCTGCAGCGTCAAACTGGTAGACGAAGTCCCCATCCCCATTGATAGGAGAAGTCTCCAGACGGAAGCAAAACTCACGGAAGCGTTCCACAAGATCTTTGATAGTTGCTGGTTCAGTAGTCTCAGACATTAGAGATTAGTCTACTGCGGCCTGTTTGAGCTTTTTTGGAGTCTGGCATTCATCTTTAGGATGTTGGACATTTGTATGCCGGATGTGTGTGCGAGTTGCACATGGCGCTCAGGCGATCTAGTCTACCTTTTTACTACGTCAAGCAAGAAATAGTATGCGTGCATTGAAGAGAGGAATTAAGCGATAAATGATAAACACGGATTTGAACTTTTTGAGCGCATGTGCCGTTTTCTGTAATCGTATCAACTTTACCACCTCCAATTTTTTTATTTGGTTCGTGTTCTGATGCAAGGCAAACAAGGCTTCTAACCACGCAAGCACATCAAGCCTGGCTCGATGAAAGCACTATAAAATTATATCATTTTCCGCAATTCCAGTCGCATTCTCGGCCAAAGGAAGGTACATTTAATCAAATTGAATTATTTTCAGATGAAAAGACCTCTAGGCCTTCGTCACTGCTGAACAAAGCCTAGTTAATTCACCGCACAGAAAAGCAAAATCAGAATCAAGTAGTCGTACCGTTTACGATTTTTTTGCTTTTCTAATTTTAAGTCGCCAAAATATGCTACTCTACTTACATACTCCCACCTCATGAGTTAATCTTTTCATACAAACCCCTTCCGAATTCGGATGTGACCTGCACATACTATTCCGCGTCCCAGTGATGAGCAAATAGCGTACGAGGTACGCTGTACGCCGTACCGTACGCTCTGTACTCCGTACGGCGCCACTCAAGTCCTCGAAAGCTAGATATGTGAATCTTCTGAAGTTTCTTCACTTTGAAGACATCTTCTTACAAGCGATCTAAGTAAACTCTATCTTTCTTCTAGCTATGAAAATCCTGAATCAAGTACTTGCAACATTTACTCTCCTACATAGTGTTCGGCGTATGC
>JAKTUB010000462.1:0-18156 GCA_030556465.1 Metschnikowia picachoensis | reverse complement strand
GTGGCGCAGATGGCCTCGCGGCAACCGCAACTTTACCGGATCTCAATCCCGACACGATATCAAGGAATATGAATCACTACAAAGTCAACTATGGAAGACATTTCTGAGCCACAACTTAGCAAGCCAAACTACCAACCACACCACCACAATAGCCAAACAAACCCGTCAGAATCGAATAATAGGCCCCTCTGCGGCATGTAGTTCGACCTACACATAACCCCTCACCGATGCCTGGGGTTTGGGAGCCACGCTCCTCTCAGGCACATATGTCTCGCGATTGTGTCCCTTATATATAGTACCAATACATGACTAACGAAAAAAAAAAAAATATTTTATGGAAATCCAAAGGAAAAGTCACCAAAACTAAAGGGACGCATGGTTACCAAGTATGAATCGGGAGTGGGAGCATAAACTAAACTGCCGACAACACAAGACTAGACTTGTCCTTTGCCGCAAACTATCTGGCTAGAAAAGGGCGTTATACATCGCAAATGAATGACTTTAGCATATTGGTATACTGTCTTGGATACATTCTGATTGCGCTAGACTACAAACTAGTGTACAAACCCTATAACAAATGGGTCGGGAAAGGAATACTTTTGGTGGAAGTTTTCTCAGACGCACCATTCGGGCCTGAAGCTGATGTGAAACTGATATCTGGAATGGCAATCTATGTCAATAAAAACCTGGTGGTGTGGCTCAGCAAAAAGCAGGAAATATTAACTCGAAGCACTGCAGCGGCTGAATTGGTAGTTCTCTCAGTCGCTCAGGATTGGGCCTTTCATTTCGTGGAATTCATACGAAATGTAGGGTATGAAGTATATGGAAATGATTTTATGAAGACAACCAGGCAGTAAGTGCCTGATGTCAAGAACAATCACTTTCACATACTAGAAAGTTGGTGGATCTTGGCATGAATATCATTAGAGAATGCTGGCTAGGGAGTGTACACTCTCTTGCGTACGTAAACTCAGAGTTGAATATTGCGGACATGTTCACAAAGACGTTACCGGTCGGAAAATCCGTATCGATGACAGAAAGGTTTTTCTATACTCACTGTCTGTGGAAGAACTGGTGACCAGAGATACAAACACCTGACACCATTAATCAAAAGATACTGCTACTAACTTTACGAATCATGTTGTATGAGACTGTTGGTTGTTGGATATTATGCCACACTGTGTCAGATGTGCCGCACACAGGTATTTACAATTCAGGGACAATATTTGGAAGGTGCTTCGGTCTGGTATTCGACCTCCTGATCTTTATGTACTTTTAAGTTGTGATAACGGAGAAAAAAATCTTTTCTCTCTTAGCTCGGTGAAGAAATAAATTTCACAGCGAGCGCTAGCTTCATGGTCATGTGTAGACCAGATAATCTCCAATTATCAAAAAACTCGTAGAATTGTATAGCTTGTGGTTGGTAGTGAGACGGAAATGCTATGATTTGTGCCTGAAATTCCAGAAGAAATATTTTCTAGGGTAGATACAGTGATTTTCATCCAGGTCAACATGGAATTTACTATTTTCAACAAACAAAACGTATCTGTACCGTGAGACAGACCCGTGTCGATGTTCGAATTGTTACATATTTTTGCCGTCACTAAGGGCAATGTTTCAATCCCTAATTCTTTCTCCAAATTCTTCATCAGGCGTGCGCCGGAAACTGGGGAGACCAAGCAAAGACGTTCAAATGGCACCTGTTACAGTTGTGATGGTTTCGCCACGACAGCGCTACCCACGGGGAGCGGCGGTAGAAAACACCCTTTCTCCATCGGGGATCCTGGTAGCTCTTCAAGGATTTAGTGACAACTCTAAGCTGAGTCCTTCCTGAAACCCTGCAGGTAGTATGTCGAAAGGAAAACGGCCCAGATTAATAAGTGAAAGTCTGTCAGGTTCTGACTATCGGTTGAGGTCTGCGGTAAGGTATCTGACTGTAGAAGTTGTATTTAGATCTTCGATGTAACAAGTCTGGCTTCCCTTTTTAGGCCAAGGAAGCCTCCATTGTGTGCAGCTTTTCCATTGTTTAATGCTTGGCCAGCTCTAGTTCGTGCCTGGCTAACCGCACTTCGAAGCCAGCCAACCCTGCTGGCATCAAGAAAAGGAGGTGCATTACTTGGCAATACTTGTAGTTGTTGCCTAAATGGAGCACCCAATAAAGTCCCAAATAATAACTAAATGAACATATTTACATGATGCTAAAAGACAATTTTCTCATCAGAAGCTATAACTAGTTGTAGTATCTTACTAAAAAGACCATCACTTGTATTATATATTATATCATAAAGAGGTTGTGATTGAAGCATTTGTCAGAGGTATTGTGTTTAGTGGAGATAACTTTTTGACAAGCCAAAAGCCAGAAGAATACAAAGTTTAAAAGAAAGTTTTACACCGAGATTTTCCAACGGCAAGGATGGTGGTTGCTAAAACCTATTCTCAGTGAGAATGATTGAATCAGAGCCATACCATATCCTTCAGGACCACAGACCCAAAAGATGGATGGGGGCTGACGCTGCGCCTGTTCGGCCGCATACAAGAATTGCGCCTTGACTTGTTGAAGTAGGGAAGTTTAGCTGAGAAAAGCCGAAAAACTGTTTATTCTTTTGGAACCATACAACTTTACCCGATTATCGTTTTTGTGGATACTACCGAAACATGATGCTCGACATTCATCAAACTAACACATAATATTGCATTGCACAAGGGCACGAGACATTTATCTGATGAGTAACCCGAACAAGCTTTTCATCAAGTGATTAGCCCAGAATAATCCATATTGAACAAAGTTGCAAGAAATACGGATAGATACCGAGATTTTAGGATGACTCTCGAGCCGAGACTTTCGTGAAGATCTTCGAATATCAGCTAACAGTATGCCAATTTCATTTGCAATTGCGCCCCGTTTTACCGGTATAGTTTGGTTTCTGGTCGTCAGACTTTCCATAACTGTGAACTTGAGGCTATTAAGCACTCTTCAAAATACTCAGGTGGTATTTGAAGACACGAAGATGAGAAACACTCGAGAATTCCCTAATTGAGATCGTTTCTGTATTGTAAGCTTTACCCCTAAAGACTACCAGCTTACCGTCATGCTCATGAGTGTTTCCTTCGTGCAGTAACGTGTATTAATAAGCCTTTGTTCTTGCAAATACCCGATACGGGATGGAAATCACATTGTTCTTTTCGGTGTGAGCATGTTTCAAATAGACGGCAGTACACTGCGCAGGTCTTGCTTATAAATAAATATGCAAGGTTTAAGGTGGCAGTCTTGAAACTAGGAGTATAAAAGCTATCTCAAAGTCCTACGTGATGTCCTCAATTCTCAACCCACAGTCCCAGAATACGCTATGAAGTTGATTTTTTGTGCATTGTTCTCCAGCGTGGCCCTCGCATTAGCCATTAGCGCCCCAACCCAGAATGGTACGTCGTCTTTGGACGCAGCCGAAGTGCCAAAAGGGTTCCCAAGCAACGTTGCAGAGTTAGGCAAAATGGTGGACTGTTTTAGAGTGGACACGACCAACGATTACTACGGAAAGTCGACGTTAAGAAATGGCACTTGGCCAGAATGGAATTTAAGGTTTTGGAAGCTGCGGGGGAATGGATCCAGCCCAGATTGACGAGCCATCATCAATGGCTCATCAAGCACACGCTTTTCCAAATGAAAGAATACTTGGTGCTGCCCCGTGACGCCGATGCCGTACAGGCATGTAGCGAAGGCGATATGAGCGAGTACTGTACCTACTACAATTTTGAGTTGTACGCGTCTGAAGTCGAGGCGCTTGCGATGGATGCCGCAGCCTGGTCCAATTTTTACGTATCGGACGATCAGGACGCCGACATTCAAGAGGGGATCAATGAACAGCTTGCGTCAACCAAGCTCAGTATCGACATGCTCAAGGCCGCCCCAGTGGAATTGTGGGAGACTGAGCCCAGAGCTGAGGAGGTGCAGAAGAGCTTGGAAAGGTCTACTGAAATCATTGATTCTGCGATGGCGACCATGCAAGCGAAACGCTTGTGATTAAAAAACGACAATGGAGCGTTGGTGCGAGTTTGCGGATACTTACCTTTTTTTTGTGACTTTCATAATTTTTTTTTGTTTCGCATTATTTCATTAATACTCCAAGCTTAATCTACTTATGTTTAAGGCGGCATTCCCGCTGATGATGCAGAGTAGAGTTCACAAATCATTCTTTATTTTTTTTTTGCTTAATACATCTGACTAAGAATTGGGAGCCAGAATTACTTACCTAGCTTTCCACAAAACTATACCTTTTCCACAAAACTATACCTGAATACAGTGTTGTGAGAATCGGTTTTTTTTGTGGTGTTGCACGTAAGCGCGTAACCACGCATAAAAAATTTGGACGGACTTTCTTACGATTACTTGTTACGTGAACTGCGTAACTAGTAATTACTTGCTACGTGAACTTAAATGAGCATACATCTTACACTGGTGAGACGCTTTACAAGTGCCTTGACAATATTTTGATGGAGCACGTTATAAAGGATTGTATAATTTCAATCACTAGGGACAACGCTGGGCCCATGAACGCATGAACGTCTTACTTAGGAAGTTCGCCAATGACATGGTCGGTAAAGAAATTCATTTTTCAGGAGATGTGCGGTGTGCCGGGCATGTTTTCAATTTGGTGACAGAGGCTGTTCTCACTTTCACTTTTTTCAAACATAAGAGGACTAAGACCTTCGAGAAAAGTTTGCAGTATATTGTGGAAGACAATCCTGATACTGCGGATTTGTTACTTCAATAGAAAACTTTGCCAGGTAAAATGCGCTCAGTCATTACTGCGATTCGCACAATATCTTTTTTAAGAACACCTTTCTGAGAATTGTCGGTAAGAAAAAGGCAGAGTCTCATTCATAGTTGGGGCCCGAAACGCTTGTGAAGGATAATGAAACGTGTTGGCTTCCTACGCTCAAGATGATTGACCGGTTTTTGTATTTTCGCAATGAGATCAAAGAGTTGTTAAGATTAGCTTCTCAAAGAGCCAGGGGAGACGATTTTAATCTCGACTCTTTTGAAATTTCCAAATTCGAGTGGGACTATTTGTCGATATTCGCGAAATACTTGATATCTTTGTGAAGCCAACTCTCAAGCTTGAAGCTTCTTTGCACTCGACGATTAGTCTTACTTTACCTTGCGTTCATATAGTTTTGTCGGGTCTTGAGACAATTAATACCGATGACTTGAAGGCTAAGAATCCCTTTGGACTAGTCGAGGCGACCAAGAAGTTACTTGATTACTATCCTATACGGAGTGGCGATATTGCTCCAATCAAAAATCTTTGCCTTGCTACAGTCCTTGACCCTCGGTACAAGCTAGGCGTGTTCAAGAGTCTTGACTTTCCCCAGCCTGCCGTCGACGAAATCGAGTCCTACTTTTATGATGTATTCAGCCGTTACGCGGAGGAGTTCGAGGAAGATTTGGTGACATGTTCCAAGTATGGGTCGACAGTGATAGGAAGTAGTCATGCAAATTCTCTGTGTCAATCTAGCCATGTTCAAGAACGTGATACTGACTATTATCTTGAATCCGAGATCGATGCGGAAGATGTGCATGAAGTCGTTGCCTACCTCGAAGGGAATCGAACAAGCCAGTGTCTCAACATCATGATGTATCACAAGGACCGAAGAGAATTTGCTCCGATCACATATCGCTTCGCGAGAGACTATTTAGCCATTCCGGCTAAGTCAGCGCCTTCCGAGGCTCTTTTTTCTCGGGTAACCGATATCGTAACAAAGAAGAGAAATCGGTTACATCCAAACACGATCAAAATGTTGGCGATCTTAAAGTCTAGGGCCATCGTGACGGATGAGTCGGACATCTCGGACATGACCAATGTTTTCGAAAAAGTCGGTTTTGGGGAGGAGATCACCGGTCGGGAGATCAATGATGCATCTGATGACGATGTAGCCACCGAGGACGACGAGATGACTTTGTAAGAACAGTTAGTTTTTTATTTTTTGGAGCAGACATATGCGAGGTTTTTTGTCTATAGATATATAGTTTTTTTCCTTTTATTACAATTTGCTTTTTTTTTCAAGAAAATGAAAAAATACACATTTCCCAAGTCGAGCTGCATTTACTTTGTTTTTCGTGGGTCCGTAACAACGAACAACGCTTAAGCGCATCCTTACGATTACGTGAGTAATTAGACCATTTTTTGAAATACGTGCCTAATTATTAAGCCTCCGTGGGTGATTACGTGCGTTTTTAGTGCGATTACTCGTTGTTACGAACGATTTCACATCACTGCCTGAATATATATAAAACCCTAGTCAGCTTCGCTGCCTTGCCTTGCGTTGATATCTTGGCTTGGCTGCGTATGAGAAATAATTAGGTTGTCATCGCCCTGGAGGCTGTACTTTCCCCGCCTGCCTCCTCAACTCTTGCAACAGGAGGGTCAGTAATGTGAGCCCATCCGGTGATTCGCGCCGTCTTCGAGAGTATACCTTCTTGACGGTCTTCACAAACCAATTCAATTTTCTTAAGTTTTCCGATGTTGCGTTGACCGGCGCCAACATGGAGTTAAGGTGCATTGGACCTTCAGGCCCTATATGTTGCCACCAACTGCTGCTGGTCTCGCACTTGTTATAAATGTGCACTAGTATGCTGTCTTTGGTGGTCTGCCTTAGACATAGATGACATCGCGTCACTATCGTGTCGCCCAGCACATCAAATAGTGAGACGTAGGACCCAAAATTAAATAAGTGAAGGGCCGTGAGGTCGTTTCTGAGTAGCCACTCTTCTTTGTACAAGGCTTTCCAGAATCTTGCCCATATTTTGACCGATTGGACCTCCGAAAAAATCTCCTTAAAGCGTCTTGGGATAAGCGGTAGCAGCTTGCTTGTTTCTTCCGGCTCAAAGACTTATATTGAACCTTACTGATCTTTTCCGCAACCGCACGGGGCAACCAACCGTCAGCCACAGTTTCCATTAGCGTTGACTCGGAGGTGTTTAAGGGCTGTTTCGCCACATCATATTCTGTGCTTTTATTGGTTACCTCACGCCAGGCATGAATGTATTGTATCTCATTGGATGAAAAAGTCCAGTGCAAGTTTGATTTCAAAAAGATCGGTCTTTTCGAGGAGAAATTGGAGCCAGTGAAGTCCCCCGGTTTTAAGGACTCGCGTATGCTCATTCCCCCCGTAACTCATTCAATGATACGCCTAGAGCAGTCCATAAATTTTATCATAGGTGGGTAAGGTATTCTCTTTGCCCAGCGTATCCCTTGGAAAGATTTGACACCTTTCAAGATCTCAATTCAGAGCATGCAAAATTAACATGACCAAAAAGAAGCTAAAAAGAAATACTAGTCTCCAATTATTTATTCCGAAAACAGTTAATGTCATACTTGATTGAATTTCCAGAACACTAAGAAAAAATTTGGTGCCCTGTCCTTATCAAATAAAAAAATGTTTTTTTTTCTCTCAAATCTACTCAGACCTTTTTTTCTTTCAAGCAAAAAAGAAAAAAATTCTGCTGGTGTGCGCTTCAAAAACCGAACTTCTGATAATAGGCCCGTGGACGCTCGCGGAAATGACGTCCATGTAAAGATTGCTACAGCGATAAGCTGGCTTAACATTACTTGTGGTTGAGAAAGCAAGAATTATGTAATTGGTCATTATTTCAATGGTACTCAAAACACAATGTGAATCCCATGAGGTTCATATATCATTCATGAAACTTTCGGGAAATCTCGAGAAAAAGCATCACTTGACTCAAGCGACGAGTCACGGCATGCGGAATTTGTTCGCGTAATCAAGCGAGTCATGTTGGCCTGCTCATGTTGGGCAACGCATCGCAGCCATCTCGTCTGCATACACACCCGACATATATATCAGATAGCGTAATGTACCGGAACAAGGCCTAGTAAACCACGCCAATTTGCAAAAATTACGCAGTATTTCTGGCTTTTGTATAGTCAAGCCTAGAATCTCATTCGTTGTTTCATTTCACAAAGACCAATCCTCACTCCTGAGTCATGTCACGTGCACACAATGGTAGCATCCCGGCCATCACCGGGGCAATCGATGAACTGACGGCGATCCGCATCTTCCCGCCAGCGTTATCCCCTTACAGATCCACGGCGATTGCATATGGCGCGTCTTTCATTTCAACCACCATCGGATTTCCGTTTGACACGGTAAAGACCCGCATGCAGCTGTACAAGAAGTTTGCATCTATATTTGACTGTGTGCGCAGTTCATACAAGCATGATGGTGTGCGGGGCTTTTACAGGGGCATTTGGGCGCCGTTATTCTCGACCTCATTTGTAAGGACGATAAGCGTGTCGATCTTCACCGGCGTCAAGCCACTCTGGTACGATGCGTTATACGGCTGGAACAAGATCGGCGAGTCTGCAGTGCACCCGTTTTTGATGAATTTCCCCGTTTGTTTCTTGGCAGGGGCCATGGCCGGTGTGGGGACCTCGCTCTTATCGTGCCCCTTTGAGTTCATAAAAGTTTACTCGCAAATTGCTGCGCTTGCGCATAATCTGGCGAAGACCAAAGATGTGGGTCTAGCGAATCCAGCGAGCCCGAATGCAGGTTCTGCTTACGTGCGCCAATCTACTCTAGAAACGGTCAAGGCCATCTGTAAACACAACGGGCCATTGGGCTTGTATTCAGGCTACAGGTACCAGGTGTTGCGTGACGCGGGCGGATCGGGCGTGTACTTCGCCGTGTATGAGCTGTTCAAATGGGCATGTAATGCTTTGATCAACGGCACCCCGCTGCAGCTGTCGCCCGTATCGATCCTAGTCGCAGGCGGCATGTCAGGGGTCACGTGTTGGGCGATGATCTTCCCGTTGGACACGATAAAGTCGTTAATCCAGAAGGATATTGTCACAAACATTCTCCGCCTCGAGAAGGGCCTTGAGCCGCTTCCGATCAAGCATAGGAAATTGTGCATTGAAAAGAGAATGTACCGGGGCTTGGGCGTTTCGATCTGGCGTACGTTTTTGGTCAACATGGTGTTTTTCGGCACTTATGAGTTTTCAATGAAGCACTTCATTTGAGCGTGTGGGTTTGGCTAGAAATCTCCATACGTCTTTTTCCTGCTTTGACCGCATTACGACATGCTTACAGCACGGCTTTTCATTATTTTCCGGAAATTGTATGTGGCGATTTCAGTTTGATCCCTAGTCTTTCATCTGGGTTCATTTTTTTGGCCCCTGAGTATAAACACAAGATGTCCCCTATGTCAGTTTTTCTGGATTATCAAAGGTGTCTAATACCAGCCACCAATCAAGGTCGTGTATGAAACTATGAAACCACAAATTCGAACATTCTACTGCCCCAACTCATTTGCAAGCATTAGCATCCCTCTATTTGTATATAGATCCTTGAGATTAGAGTGGGATGCCAAAGTCATTGTTCTCGTTCTTCTCAACCATATTTATCTTGAATTCTTGCGATTTTCAGGGGAAATAACTCCGGCTTGTTCAAGCAATGATTTCTTTAGCATGCCAGGATATTCGTCAAAATTTTTGTGCTCAGAGTCGGCGAAAGCGTGGTCAAAATACGATATGACAATATTGAGCCCTTCTCCAGGAGATAAAACAACGTCAGACACGAATTACGCGGCGCTGGGCGCTAAATTCTGGGCAAACACAATGGCCTTAATGTCCTTGAACAATCAAGGTCATTTTTGAACAATCAAGGACATTTTTGTGGAGTCTCGTAGGCCGCTATTGATGAGCGTTCCGCCAATCTCTTATGTTAAGCGACTGTCTCAGAACGGTTAGTTGGGGTTTGGGCCTTCCACAATGAAAGGGTTGGTTTTTTTTCCACGACTTCATTGACAAACATATGGATATACGAATCTAAGCTCGCTCTCGAAGCATATACAAATACCAGAACAAAGTGCTTCACTAATCAATGGCTGAATTCCCGTAGATACGCGAGGGCTGATTTTAAGTCAGGTTGCAAAGCCATGTTTTGATCAACCTATGGAATTTGGCGGATAACCATAACCATAAACAGAACTTGATTAATACTTTTCACACAACTCAAACCTGCTAGGGTTAAAACACAATGCGTATTCTCGAAAGGAACCTGTATCCACTATATCACCTCACGGACACCTTAATCTGTTGGCCAAAAAAAATTCCCATCTACTCATGTAACTTAGTGAGAGTGACTTTGGGTATTTCACAGCATGTCTTGCCTTGATTTGCGGAGCAGGGCGGTAACTTGCTTACCAGCCCTCCCACAAAACCGGTATTTCTGCGTTTTTGCGTGAAATTGAGATAGTTGAGTACACTCTGTTCAGCCAGGACTACCTATCATCTCTTCCTGGTCCGCCCTCGCATGTCTTGCTCCTTTGCAGCCTCGGCATCGTCGACTTTCTTTGCGGCCTTGCGACGTCTGACGTTTCTTTTCTTCTTGATCGGCCCAGCATCAATGTCAGTGGCGAGTTCCTGTATACTTCTCTTAATAGGCGACTTCAGGCGTGTGCGGAGTGCAGGGTGGTCTTCCGAATCCTCGGATTTTACCAGCAAATGTTTGTCTGGAGTGGCCAACAAGTCCTTTTCATCATGAGCGCCTGCGGGCTTTGGTTTTCTGCCGGGCTTTCCCTTGAACGGAGAAGACTTTACCACTTTTGTCTCTGAGGGCTTCTCCTCAGGATTTAAATCCGACAATGGTGCAGATTTCTCCTCGGGATTAGCTTTCACTTTCGCAGATCTTTTCTTCGGTGGTCTGCCCCTTTTTTTCTTAGACGCTGAAAGCAGCTCTCCCTTCACATCAGCAGTCGTCACGTTTGCGCCTGCCTTCTTCGCACCTATACTATCTTGGTTTTCCCTGGTTGTACTTGGATCGTCGGCAGTATTAGTTGCGTTCTCTTCCTTGACGACCTGTTCCGAAGATCGCTTGCGCCCTGGCCTGCCCTTAGTTGTGACTGGATTTGTGTTCAGTTTCTCCTCATCAAGAGGCTTCTTTTCAGATAAGTCAGAGCTGGCCAGTTCGGATAAATTAGGAATAACTGACTTTGTCTCAATCTCAGCCTCTTTCTGTATCGACTCAGATACAGCTGCTGTACCGACATCCCCGCGCAGCAGTGAGTTGTCTTGGTTCTGAGCGAGACTTGTTGACGTTTCTTCGGCAGACTTTTGAGAATGGTCTACGCCATGTGTTTGAACATCTTCCTGTCTATCCTGAGTCTCTTGGCGGGGAGACGACGGAGCTTGTGGAGCAGCAGTAGTATCTTTCATACGAGCTTCTGTTTCGACATCTTTGACCTGATCATCAGCTTCTGCCAGGGTGCTCATATCTTGCTCTGCATCACGAGACGTCAACTGAGTCTTTTCATCACCTTTCAGAGACTCATGAGGCTCAGCATCAGCAGACATTTCAGATGCTTTAGCTATACTCTCTTGATCTTGGTTGGTTTCGTTTACTTGATGCTGAGTGCTTCCTTCAAGATTTTCATTCGACAAATCCGCAGAATCTGCATTGTGATTACTCTTAGTCTCAGCGGCTACACTGCTCTCCGTGACGTTGGTGGCCGAGTGTTGTGTTTGGCTTCTCAAATAACGCGTGCGCGGTGTCACCGGGCCAAGGCTCTTTTTCAGTAAATTTTTCCTTCTCGCAACCGGCGTTTTGGGGGATTTTCGTGCTCTTGGAGTCCCCGTTACTTTCGTTATATCAGCCTTCTTGGGCGTTTTGGGGCTCTCTAGTGCCTTCACGGGCTCATCTTTGGAAGGCTCAACTTTCGTCTCTGTCAAGTCATATTCTGTCTCTTCGATTTTGGCAGTCCGCTCTTCTGGCTCAGAGGCGGGCTCTAATAATTTCTGAACCTGTTCCAGAGAAACACCTGAAGCTGAGTGAGCTTTCATACCTTTGCTCATTACACCTAAATCTTTTGGTGTTTGCTCTGGTGTGTCATCGACGTTACTTTTGGGTACAGATATATTTTCGTCTTCAGCGGTAACCGTATCAGTGGCCGGATCTTCAACCTTAGCCTCAGGGTGACCATCAACCTCATCGCTTTCGCCATGCTTGACGTCATTTTCACTAGGAGTTTTGTGATGAAGTGAATCCCCTCTTCCTGATTCACCTTCATTCGGCGTGTCAATTACAAGCGGCTCACTATTTGCAGATCTGTCAGCAGTGTCGATGCTGGAGACTGTATCTTGTTCACTGATGTCACGTGCATTCTGCTGAATCTGCTGATCAGCTTTCTTCCTCATAAGCGTGAGTAGATTCTGGAGATCATTGCTCTTGGGCCTTGTCAACCAAGGAACCTCCGTATCTGGCGCCGGCAGGAGAGAACTGGAAATGTCGGGCTTAGTAAATGTGACGTTTTCGGCCATGTCTTTCTCCGGTCTGGCCACCAACACTTCACTCTGGTCTTCTTCTGGCATCGAATCAGACTCAACATGAACATTCTCTTCGAGTGCGGCTACAGGAAGATTCTCGGTCAGTGGAGGAATCAATTGAAAGATGGGTCTTTCGGGCGAAACCAATGCCCTGGAAGATTTCTCGTCTGCGACAATAGTTCCTGCCGTGCTTGAAGGCTCTGCACTCGTGTCTCTCGCGGGTTTCTCGTTCGACTTGATTGCCTTGTCCAGCTCGTTCACTGCCGAAATTTTGGTATCATTAAGCATGTCTACCTCTATTCTTGTCGCTAGTTCGATGTTTGGCGCAGGTTTCTGGTCCTCCACTTGTGAGTCTTCAGAATCGACTGGATCCTCGGCAACTTTGTTCCCTGCAGCATCCTGTGTATCAAGCATAGCCAAATCAGGTTCATTCGCTTCATTTTCCGAAAATTCTTCCTGTTCATGGGGTTCATTCTGCGATTCCTCAAGTTTTTCTTCATGTGCCAAAGTGTCTACTTCACTATGATCACTTTTGGACTCCACATCAATGGCGTCTTCCTCGCCTTGTAAATTAGGCTCTTCCTGGCTGTTGTCGGCCATCAATGGGGTGACGGCAACATCAATGTATGACATAATCTCCGGAATCGGCCGAGTCAAAGTCTGGATTCTTTCGGTTGTCTCCGCAATATTACGCGTCACTTCAGATGACGCCGAGCTGTGGCCAGAATACACAAACTCATTCGCATCCTCGTCTTCTCTAACGGCTTCTGCTATGCGCATGAATGACGCAGGAGTAGGGAGCGGAGGCACACTCAAAACGATCGTATTTTCATTCCCTGAGGAAACTGATGCCGACGAAGGTGTTGTATCAATTATTGCTTCATCGCTCAAAGACCCGTCCACATGACTGGACTCACCGGGTGATGACACATTCTCGTCAATGGAAACCGACCGTTCGGACATCGGGTCTGTCTGAAGATCGGCATCTTCAGAATCAATCGCCTCAAAGTCTTCTTGTGTTTCTGCTCCGGCGTCTGCGACAAAACTCTCCAGCCGAGGAGACTCTAGTGGCACAAACTGGCTATCTTCAGGAACATCAGATTCAGCGGACTGCACGTATTCGGCGATAATTTCATTTTCCCCCAGGCTTGAAACTGCGGTTTTCCCCGCAGTAACTGAAAGACTATCAAGAACATCAAAGTCACCATGCATTTCCTCTTGCCTTTCTTGTGAGGCATTCTCCGAGTCAGGTTCAGTCCCGCGTTCAGAGTGATCTTTCAGACTAGACTTCTCCTCTTCGATCCCTTCGTCAGTGCTCTGATCCGCATTTTGATCAGCATCCCACTCACTCTCTGCTGAGGTCTCGGAGTGGACCGAGATGGGCTCATTATTTCTGGTCGATGCAACGTTTCCTGCATACAAATCATTCGCCTGGTCGTTCAGTTGAGGCTCCAAAGACGACCTATCAGAAAACCTCCACGAGAAGGGATTCAATTTTGAAAGCGCGGTTCTCAACTTTTTGACCGGCGAGCTGGACCTTAATTCTTCATTCTGCTTTCTTTTTGCACCAGGTTTCGTAGTTGAGAAGTCAGATACCATTTCGTCGGTCTCGGAGACAGACTCTGACTTTTCATGATTCTCACAGTCCTCCAAATTTGATTCTTCGTCCTCCTCCATGTCGCCTATTCCAGGTTCAGCGCTTACGCTTGTCGAGGGAATATCCATATTCTGATAATCCTCAAGATCCTCTAAGTTTGTATCAACATAATCGTTTGCTTCGGGAAGCGCAGCGCCTTGAGCAAGGGGTTCAGAAGTCTCGACATTCACGTCATGCAGATTTAACGACTCCATTTCAGTAGTATTGCCTGACAGAACATCGATACCTTTCTCCAAGGAGGTCACTGGTTCGAGTACGTGAGCATCGATGGTGTCCATTTCTCCTTTTTGAACCAGATCGGTCTGAAGTCTTTCGGTTCTGGAATCCTCTTTGATGTTTTCAGATTCACTCCGCTCCATTGACACGTCTACCAATAATCTCTCTCCAGTTTCCTCGTCCTGTGCTATTTCCTCCACATCCTTGAGATTGTAAGATACAGGGGTGTTGCGCATGGACTCCAACTCAACGACTGAGGTGGGCACGGCAAATTCTGAAGCCTCCTCGAATGTCTCCCTTGCCACCGAAAACGCCTCTAACGGCTCGACAGGCTCGATCACTTCGGACGGAGTGATAGAAACATCGTTCTCAATTTCTGTAACCATCTCGATAGCAAGGTCTGTGAACACCTGTGCACTTTGTTCAGCCTCGGGTTCCTCTATGGCTGACGGTGTCAAAAATTTTGTATTTTCGACTTCTGTGTACTCATCAAATAACACTAGCGTCGCTTCTTCTGTATGAGGCTCTATAACAACAGCATGTGGCTGTGGCAGCTGTAATCCAGAATTGGCAGCCAGGGCTTCGCTCTCAGAGGCTGTTCCAATCTCATCGTCATCAATGTCAGAAAGGATAGGCACCTCAGGCTTCTGAGAAAAAGCTTCTGAGATTCTATCGGTGACATCATCTGCCTTCGAAGATTCACCCTGAGCACTATCCATTGGCAGGTCTTTCTCGTCCGCAGATAGCTGTATACTCTTATTTGCCTGAATCAATTCAGCGATTTCGGCATATTCTAGAGAGCTTTGAGGCGGCGACGGGGCATCTGTGTAATCCGACTCCAGCAGAACTTCTCCCACCTCATTTGTAAGCTGTTCAACAGCATCTAGTTTGATATTGAACTTTTTTTGTGTGGCTTTTAACTGCTTCAAGATCTTTCTTGGATCTTCTTCAGAAATGGTTTTGAAAGACCGGAATTTTACCGCAGGCGCAGGCGGGAACGACACTGCCTCGTGGGGATCTGTGTGACTGGACACGGGATCAATCTCCGCCGGCTCATTCTCGTCAGTTCCAACATCGCCTGAATCTCCCAGTTCCGCTCCATGATGAAGGTCGTCCTGAGCGCTGCGTTCTCCGGGGGGCAAACTCTCACCTTCACCAACACTCAGCGGTTCGTTTTGAGCCATTTTAAAGTCATCAGATTCATCAGATTCATCAGCTTCACCGTATGATTGTCCAGCATCATCTTCAGCTTCTGAATCAATGGCAGACTGAGCATATCCCGTTGCAAGCAACTTCTCTGTTTCGCGTCTCAAGGTCTCATTGAGCTCCTTTGTCATTTGTGCCTCAACGGCAGCATGCGCCGATAGTGCTTCTTGCGCCAAGTCAGCAAACATATCAGTGCCTGCGCCTTGACTCAACAGATCAAGAAAAGCCGTGACTTCAGGATTCTCCGGCGAGCTTGCCTCAGCATCGGCACTTTCGACGCTATGATCTAGACTGTGTGCAGAACTCTTGTGTTCCTCAAGTGATGATTTGGTATGATCCTCGTCGTCATTTTCAGCAAATTCAGAGTCTGCCGCAGAATCTTCTTCTGTAAAGTGATGAAAACTCGCATTGTCAGCAGGACTCTGCAGTTCACTACCACTGGAAAGTGCAACAATGTCGACATGCCCTTCCTCATTGGAAATCTCCAATTCGGCGTTCGCGGCATTGGCGGCAATCTCAGCTAGATTCTGCAACTCAGAATGGTAGCGCAAATTCTCTGTTTCGAACATATTGGCGCTGGACGAGACATTGTCTGGATTCTGCACAGAACCACTAGCACCTGAACCATATTCAAGGCCAACCTTTTGATTTTCGAGCGACGCGTTGTTAAAAACTTCAAGCCTGTCCATTTGGTGGTGATATTTCTCTCTTCCGCTGTCAGAGTAATTGCGAGTATCCAATTGACGCTCAATTTCGTCCTCTAGTTCTTCGTCAGAATACTTATCTTCAACAGCATCGAGATTATCGCTCATTTCGCTGAAATCTTCTGATTCCATAGCGTCTTCTTCATCTTCTTCAGCATAATCATAAGCCTCATTTTGCGTATAAGACTGCGGGTGGAAGTCTGAAAGCCTTGGTCTGCCGTTTTGCACATGGTAGACCACTTTCAGACCAGGAGAAAAAGAGGTCTGGTTGCGGATTTGCAGCAGATTCTGGCCAGAGAACTCTCTGTTCTGGTCAAGGTTTTCGTGTAGCTCCTCCTCTTCGGCTTCATCTATTATGACACTCTCGTTTTCGTCGTCCTCTTCCGCCCCATGTTCTTCGTCATACTCTTCAAAATCTTCAGCGGAATCTTCGTATTCGCCCTCGAATTCTTCGCCGTATTCTTCTTTAAGTTCCTGCTCGTCCTCGTCCTCTTCCTCTGCCTCGCTGTATTCGGCATATTGTGGGCGCGCTGGCTCAGGGGCCTCGGCGGCAGACTCGTCCGATAAAATCTCGACTACATCGTCATCATCCGGGTCGAAATTCAGCGTGTAGGCAGGATTGGGAGCGCAAACTTCAGACCGGCGATCTTCCTCTTCCAGAGCCTCAATATCACTTTCTTCGATGTTTTCCTTGCTTTCGTCCTCGGGATACGGCGAGTCGCGGTACTCGTGAGCGGCAGACTCAAGTGGCACGTTCGTGCTTGGCGGTTCTTGCCCATTTTTCAACGTTTCCTGCCGTTTTAAAAGCTCTCCCAACTTGTCAAAAGACGTCAGGTCAATCTGTTCTCTATACTTGCGCCGGAGCTCCTCGCGCCGGGCGTTTTTGCGGAGCTCCACAAGCTCCTGGCTCTGCCGGGCAAACGTTTCACGCGCCCGGATTTTGAGACTATCGATCCAGCTTAAAAGCTCGTCTGTTTTGTCATCGGAAGAAGTGGTATTAGCATGCGAAAACGACGTACTGTTGGTCAAATTCACGTGCGATTTCAGGGCCAGCTTCGTAAGCGATTTATCAGCTTTCTCTTTTTCCCCGATGGGAAGTGTAGGAAATCGCAGATGCGACATAAGAGGGGTATTTTATTGGTCTTTTTCCAGAACTGGGGATATATGGATTTCGTGGTTGTGCTAGCCCAGTGTTGATAGTGAAATGTGCGTGTCACGTGATGGTACTTTGAACAGCAGGGAGCGCGGAGAATGCTACCCGGCAATTTGACAGGAATAGGAGTAAGGAAGAGTAGGATGTCCAGACATATGCAGGCATGTATTTCACGCTCCTGTGGTCTCACACAAATAGCAGTCAAGTATAAAAGAAGGGGCGTGCCCCTGGATATGATGAAAGGCAAGATCTACACTGGGTTTACACTGGGTTTACACTAGGAGTTGGTGTACGACCGGATCCCAGATCCACGCGTACAACCAAACCAGTGTTGCGCATTACGGTGCATAATACGAGAGCCTACGAGTTACGTGGTTGTGATCATCGCATAATCGTAAAAAGTACTAACATTACGATTTTCCGTGGTGTAGGTACGACAACGTAAGTGTGTAATACGAAGTTTTCTGTGGTACGAGAAAGTAATTCTGCGTAATTCGTATTCTCTCATGTACGCAAATTCCGCATTTCATATTTCATCCATCTTTACATCTGTCTGACGTTTGAAGGAGGCGATGAGATGCAGCTTGAGGAAACTCAACTTCTGAAGGTGCTGGGGGCTACATTTATCCCCTGAAGTAAGCACTCAGTTTGTGTTGATGGGTGTAGTCGTGGTACTTTGATGAATTTGCTTTGCTTCTCTATTCCACTTGAGTGAAGATCCCACAAATATATACACCAAGGCAGGTAGCCATTAGTCACCCCAAGATATATATCTTTTCATTGTTTGAGGTATATCAAGCCACGCTTATTGTTTGATGATTGGCCAACCGCAAAGCATGGCTGGTGTGGCTCATCCTGACTGTGGGAATTATGGCAACG
>JAKTUB010000461.1:0-18197 GCA_030556465.1 Metschnikowia picachoensis | reverse complement strand
CCGGGTGGTCAAAGCCTTGTGGCGGTAGGTGACCTCAAGGTCCGCGGTTCGATTCCGGGGATGGCTTGCTTCAATTCGGAACTCACCGTCCGAGAACATTTCTCTTCTCTTCCCCTATTAGGAAAGAACCAAGTTATGGATTTAACTTGTTCCGACCGTTTGGCTGGGGTTTGGGGCCTTTGGGGACTGGGGCCTTTGGCCCTCTCAGTCATTTATGTCCAGTTTATTGCGTTCTTGTATATAGTACGAATACATGACTAAAGAAAAAAAAAAAGTATAGTGCGATCAGCTTATAGAGATCTTGATTAGCAAGTAAAACCTAACTTTTTCGCGAAAATGCCGTAATAGATCTCTTTTTGATTTTTTTTACCAATTTGGTTAACCTTTGAACTTTGCATATGTCACACGTTTAGAAGTAAATCGTCCATAAACCGCAAACGAAAAGAAGGCGCATTCCCTGTATAAGACATCTTTTTGGCACTTTCGGTGAATTGTGGGGACCAGCTTACATTCTTGACGCTTTGATAAAAGTGAAGCACTTTTGGCCCCTTTCTGGGTGAAAGGTCGCTGTCGTAAAAGTGTAGCGTGAAAACAGTGGCATGCAATAAACCTAATCGATTGCGTTGAAGGACGCATGTATCTGCGGGCTTGGAACACCTGAAAGGGAACGTGAAATAGAAAGAGGCGGCATTTAACGAGAAAATTTAAGCATTTTGTCTTCGATTTCACTTTGTTGTAGCAAAACCCCGTGTAACCAACGTTTTCGTGCTTTTGGTAACCGCGTTATTGACAAACACGCTTTGGCGGGTGAACACACCTGTTGCAAGCTTCACAGCCTAAAAGCTGGGTACAGAAAAAGAGGCAGTATCCTTCTGCCCCAGAAAGAAAATCAAGCACTACATCTTTGCATTCTTCTTCCACTAGTGCACGAGACCAACGGCCGACTATGCGACACAGAATCCCGATCACCGTTTTACAACGGAAGTTTGCTCATACCCACTGTTTTGGTCTCAGAATGGCTGTAAGCCTTTGATAGACACGTTGTTGAGGATTTGTTTGTTACATCGCTAGAGCTGGGCGAACAAAATGGCTGAAGAAGGGGGAAGATACGTAACCCATTTAGAACTGTGACTATTCGCAAACCAATTCAGTGAAGCTTGGAGGCTTGTAACATGATGCCTAAACACATTGTCAATATGTCCTGGCTGAAGCCGGGGCTTTTCTTTCCCTCTGTTGCTAGTAACTCGGAAAAATCTCTCTACATTTTGTCAGGTATTCCACATGAGAGCGAGATCAACGTTCTCTGAAACGACAAGTCGCCGGAAGATGAAGCATTTGAGGTGGCCAGAAGCATTGTATGAGACTAAGAGCTCGATGAAATGATTTCCAGACAGGTTTTGCAGCCACACACTATCAACCCCAGAGCAGTTGCGAAGTACGGTGAGAAGCAGAAATAAGGGAAAGGGGTGCTCAGTTACTCGTGGCCGACAACTGTTTAATTCCTCCAAGTTGACTCTTGTGATTCCTGACTGAGCTTAGTTTACGAAAGGAATACACTAGTTTTGTTCTTCAAAAGTTTTGAAACAGATCAGAAAACATGTACACCGGTTCTACTCTCTTTAGTAGGACAACCTGGTTACTATCGTAATTTTTGTCAGAGAAGAAGGACCCTTATAAGCAGGTCTCACTGTTGTTGTAAGGAGGTCGTAGATGCGGCAAATTCATTGCGCATAGTCCATGTGTCACACTTAGGGACACCCCTGGTCTTTGAGCTCATACTTACCCGCTGAATGAACGAAGCTGGTGTGACAGCTTCTTCGATAGGCTCGATCGAAATACACGGTAGATTACTCTTAGTATTATATGAAGGAGAGTCAATCAGAAGAGGGAAGAGGAGTTAAATATGACCCAGAGAATTAAGAGCTCACCTTTTATAAGGATACAAAAGGGGAACTTCACAAACAACTACTAAACGACAAGTGCCGCCTCACTCCGGGAAAATACCCGATGGTGACATATTCACACCATGTCGGCTGGTGGTAACCCCGATTAGGAAGACGACTAACACTTTTATTGAGATGTGTTACCCTCGGTTTCAAAAGGTTAGGCGCACGCGCATACAGAGTCTTCACCAGGCAGGTGCGTGCATAAGGCGTCTACGTTACTACGTTACTTACTAACTTCAACATATTCGCACTCTCAGCACACCAACTGTACCAAGAGAAAGCAGATGTGCTGGCATGTGTTCAACAAATCACAAGTAATCTGCATAAACAATAACAAAAAGGGGATAGGGAAAGAAATATGAAACTCGATCTCCACTAGAAATATGGTCTGCATGGTTATCTCAACTGCAATGTCACGTTGTTTCAACCAGGGTATGTACTTATATAGAGCACTGAGTCGGACGAACCCCCACAGATGATCATCCAGTTGCATCAAAACTCGAAAAACATTCTTTTTCAAGATCAATCCTTGATTTTTATAATGAGAAAACGAAAAAAATCAAAAATCAACAAACATCATATCATTCCGTATACGTTTATGGTGCGTTTGTACTATCTCGACGGCTGCGAAAGATCGGTCGGGAGCAAGCCCTCCCCAGGCCGAAATCAGTCTTGTGGCCGGAAATTGACATGGGTATTCGCGCACCAAAAATTTTCAACGAGCAGCCTTCAACAATTCTCGAAACCGCATTTTGGACATAACATACCCTAACGACAATGTCAATAAACACGCAATTTTTTTGTATGTACATGTTTGAAAAAAGCACAACTTGTGAATAGCGCTCAAGATGGTGATTTCAGGGGTATACGAAGCGCCAGATTCCATGAAAGAACGCGTATTATGCATTCATTGCCGGGTATCAGCGGCGACACCACAACCTGGCCGATGGGCATCGGGAAGTCGGCAGAATCCTCAAGTTTTATGGTTTTAAGAAAAACCGAGGATCATGGAGTCATTTCAATGTTCAATCCAAGCAAGAAAAATGCCTTTCTCGCCATGAATACCCGCTCCAGGTGGCTGTTTGCCGACCGCTTGGCATGGCGTGACCACCCCCTAAAGAACCCCCTTTCATCTCCGCCGCTTCTACTTGATAAACGCCTCATGCCCGACCAAACCTTATACTAACCACCGCAGGCCGCCAGCCGAAGTCAATAGACTTATACCAAGACTACGCCGAAGTCACAACGTTCCCGAAGCCCACGGCCGAGGTGCGCTGCGCCCAATATAGTGCCAATGGCGCCTACTTTGCCTACACGCAACCCACACACGTGACAGTGGTATCAACCGCCGACGGCACCAGCAACGATGCTGTGGCTGCACAGATTGACATCAAGGAGACGTACGATATGCAGTTCTCGCCCGACGGGCGGTTTTTGGCCCTCTGGACACGACCCGTGTTGCTCGACCGCGAGAGCGGGGTGTGGTCGGATAACGTGTTTGTTTATGACATCGACACAAAGGCCGTGCTCACTCAGTGGCTGAATAAGCAGCAGGGCGGGTGGCAGCCACAATTTACGCAGAATGGCGGTGTCATGGCCAAGAACTTCAACAACCGCGAAATCCATTTCTACGAGATGGGCGCCAGCTTGGATATCAAGAAGCCGTCGTACAAGTTCCGCTTGAGCGATGGCACGTTCCAGAACTTTCGCTTGTCGCCAGGGCTCAACCCTTATGTGGCCGTTTTCATCCCGGAGAAAGGCGGCAAGCCGGCCGAGGTACGGATCTACAATATCCCGAACTTTGCCCAGCCCGTGTGCGCGCGGTCGTTCTTCAAGGCCGAGAAGTGCCAGTTGCAGTGGAATGCTTTGGGCACGGCGTTGCTTGCGTTGGCTCTGACCGACCATGATTCAAGCAACAAGTCATATTACGGCGAGACAAACTTGTACTTGTTAGGCATTGCCGGCCTGTACGAGCGTATCGACTTGAAGAGAGAGGGCCCGATCCATGACATCACATGGTCGCCGCTGGCACGTGAGTTCGCCGTATCTTATGGCTACATGCCCAGCGAAACGTCGTTTTTCGATGCTAGAGGTAACTTGATCCACTCGTTGGCCACCGCGCCACGTAACACAATTCTTTACTCGCCGCATGGCCGCTACGTTCTAGTCGCCGGGTTCGGCAATTTACAGGGAACCGTTGATGTTTACGACCGCCAGGCGAAGTTCGCCAAAGTCTGCACTTTCGAGGCTTCCAACACCTCGGTTTGCGAGTGGCTGCCCTGTGGCCGGTTCATCTTGACCGCCACCACATCGCCGCGCTTGCGTGTGGATAACGGCTTGAAGGTGTGGCATGCCAGCGGCCTGTTGGTGTACTACAAAGAATACCCTGAGTTGTTTCTGATCGCATGGAAGCCTCAGGGTATCGAGAAGTTCCCCGCCCTAAAACAGTTGGAGCCCTGCCCCGCGCCACACACGTCGGCCAAGGAGTATTTGGCGAAAAAAGCTGCGGGGAGCACCGCCGTGAAGAAGACTGGCGCATACAGACCACCACACGCGCGCACCAGCGGCGCCGCGACTGCGCTGACATCCTTGTACCAGAAGGAGTTGCAGTCCAGCTTACAGAAAGCGCCGGCGTACGTGCCAGGCTCAAAACGCGTGGTTCCCGGTGCTCAACCGGCCGAGCCCAAAGAGAGTAAGACCGCGGCAAAGAACAGGAAGAAGCGCGAGGCCAAGAAGGCTGAGGGTGCGAGCCCAGCTCCTTCGGGAACACCGCTGGTCGAGACGCCGGACTCGGGGTCCGTGGGCTCTGTTCTCGGCGGCGTGGTTTCTGCAGAGGAGAAGAAGATTCGCTCGTTGTTGAAGAAGTTGCGTGCCATTGAGGCGTTGCGCATGCGCCAAGCGGGCGGCGAGGTGTTGGAGGAGACCCAGATCAACAAGATCAACAAGGAGAATGAGATCCGCCTGGAGTTGGCCCTGTTGGGCTGGGCCGAGTAGTCCTATTTATATACGCTTCTTCAATGGAAAAAAAGCCAGGGGTACTGGGACTGGGTGTGGATTTCACCACCTAAAGACATGATTTGAGACCCTGATTGCTTTCTATCATTATGACGGGCAGGCAATTAAATCGGACTCGATATCAGCTACAAGATGCCTTGGTGAATTGATGATGATATTCCAAACCTGTAAATTCTCAAGTCGAATGTTTTAAAAAAAGTCATGTTGCGACGTTGAATTCAAGCCACAATTGACACCAAAGTTTATTTATAATTAACCCATTAGACTAGTTATTCGACCGGCTGAAGTCATTCAGCTATAAGAAATAATATGTGACCGTCAAAAATGTTACAATTTGGCTGAAAGTGGCATGCGACTTGCTCTCCCTAATCAGACAGGCACTTGAAGCGTCTTCATCCTCTATCACATGACTCTACAACACTGTAATTTGCTTGAGCGAAAGAACAACTTTCGAATGAGGACTATGAACACGGATAAGGTTCCCGTGCACGCGATACGAAACGCGTTTCCAGGCATTCTTCGGCCTTTCAATCACGCGTCATGAGTTTATTTTCGCCTATAACCCTTCCACTTTTGGACGAGAAGAAAAAAGTCTGAATTGCCGTTTAAGCCCACAAAAAAGGCAAACACTGCTTTTCGCGTGCCGCTGCGGCCAAGTTTACCGGTGTTGAAATGATCATGCGCCTTTGGCTACGCGACGTGTTGCATAACTCTCCAGCACGCTGAAAAGGTTGAAATAACTTTGGCTTCAAAGAACGTTTTTATCAAGAAATTTTCTTTATAACTGACTGAGTTCAGTCGCTCAGGGTGGCGCGTATGAAATATGGCGGATTTCACGGTCACGCTGCGCAAATTTGGTAAATGTCTTTTCGTGGCAAATCAGTGTGCAACAAGATTCGTGTAAAGACATCGAGCTATTACATCTTGTAAATTCCAAGCGCAATAACTATTAAACAGCTTTTCGCAAATGCTTGGCTGCTTTTCATTCGTGATTCGACTTGGTAAACAGTGCTTGAGTCAACGTGGGAGTCTCAATGATAGCGCGTACCTTGCCGGAGAAAATAAATTGAACACGGGACTTTCTGGGCCATGTTTTTTATTCCAGGCTCTTGTGTGAGTTCATAACAAAAGAGTACTCCTGGGTAACATGGCGTTCTTCAAGGAAATTGAATGGATCAATACGTAAGTGTTCTTTGCACGTGGGTTCAAAAGGAGGTCCTCCTTGGAGTGTTACCATAGCATGACAAGTTCTGCACTTTATGCATTTTAAGCATCCAGTAATTGATTCAGATTCAAGACCACAGGTTCGTGACTTTCAGCAAACAAAATTTCATCGACACGTTCGAGATACAGATCGATCTACACACAACTCGTCGAGCACAATCGGGAAGGATATCGCCGTGCTCAGCCCCAAGAACCCCAGACTTTGACGGTTTATTAAGTTCTTTTTTTGCTTGATACATCTGATCAAGGACCGGGAGCCGTTCACCTAGCTCTCCACAAAACTATACATGAATATATATAGAACCCTAGTCACCTTCGCTGCCTTGCCTTGTGTTGACTTAGACCATTATTAAAGGATTAAAGGTAAGAAAATACAAATATTTGACTCGATTACAAGCGGCAAATGCCTGGAACGTCGCAGAAATGCATCAAACGCGCTGAACTCGCGTAATTTCCCGTGGTGTGTACTTTTGGCGTGCCTTCGAAGGTACGCGTCCCCCATGCGATTATAAAAGGTTGCAAGAATTACATAGTCCTCAGATCGTTATCAATAATTTGCTGTACTGAAATGCCTGAGACTGAGCGCCTAAACATTTCGGAGAGAGGGCCCATGAAGGGTTAGGGCGGCCATCGATCATTACACACAGAGCAAGATAAACAAAGGAATACTTGCCATGGGAAATGTACGAAAAAGGGCTTTGGAGACGCGGCCCCGTAGAAAACAGAGAAGTATTGATAGTATCTTATTATGATGCACACCTACAATTTCGTGAAATAAGAGTGCCCAAAAGATGAGTGAACGTGACGTAAGATAGGTCCCCTTTCTACTCAATGTCCTACACATAGGTGAAATTCCCCTCGTATCTCGGATAGAGGGCTCCGAAAATTTAGCTTTTCAATATTGTGCTTTTTCACGATTAAGTATCTCACAGCTGCGAGAGTGCGCGGAAACCTTATCCGTGACGTCAATAGATAATAAAAAACACAACGAAAACAACGGAAAAAACCGGGTCTGTGATCCCATTTCGACAGGGACGTTCAGACTATGTAAATCTTTCTCCAAAACGCCTCGTCTGTGCTAAAGAAGGATATAACAATAGACGAACTCAAACACGTATAGTTTTATGGAGAGCCGGGTAAGCAATTCTGGCTCCCAGTCTTTAATCAGATGTATTAGGAACTTCGAAAAATTAGCTCCGTTGGACCCTATCTTTCAAACTTTAAAATGCTTTGAGCAATAGAGGGCCAAGCGTGACCTAATATAGATCGCATGATTTGTACAATAGAATAATTGCGAGCGACTTCTGAGAGATCCAATCAGGCTATGATTCATAGTGTTTGGATCGATATAGGTTAAGCGACACGGTGAATCAAGGAATACATGCCCTGAGCCAATCCCAGGAAGAGAAGAATAAACTAACAAAGAAAAGAAAACCTCCACTTGCAAGCCTCGGGCAGATGCACGCTTTCCCCATTCCTCACAGATGAATTGTCTTCGATACTAACTGAATATGTACATAAACTTTTGAGGGCTCGGATACATATGCCGGACATGTATGCAAGAGCTTTTTGGCAAAAAAAAAGAGCAAACCAATAGAGAGGCTGACGATTCTATTAAAAAGAAAGAGAAAGACAATAGATATAGTTCAAAATTGAATCGATCAGGCCATCAGCTCCTCTTGAAGCAATTCATAAATCCCACATTTATTCGCTTTATTCTCGATCAAGTCTTCACACGGATGTTCTCATCAAATGCTGAAATGTTCTGCATACACTGGCAGAGCACGTCCCGCGAAGGAGGTGGTGGTGGTGACAGGCATATTACCACTTAGATGTGCGTCTTAGCTTTCAGCAGGGTGCATCTGGCCTGGCCAGACTGTGCCAGTCTTTTGTAACAACAAAAGTATATAGCAAAACAGAAGCAAAGAATTTCAAGACTTCTATTTAACTTCAGCTATACAAGTCATATGATGTATATTGGAAACACATGCAGCCTCCACCAGACAACCAATTTACCCAAGCTGAGCATCTTACAGAGAGCACTGCACGGTAGGTTGTAGTCCCCCTGTATTTTTTTTTTTAATATTCCCTTTTCTTTTTTTTCTTCGCCCGCAGGTTCGAGCGCGCTCCTACAAAATATTGCTAGGGGTCGTGCCTGACTCGTAAACCGTGGTAAGGCGCGCTCTTAACGCCCGCCATCTTGTTGATGATCTGACTCTTCTTTTTCTTTTGTCGCTATCGGTTATCGAAAGGTATGTTTACCCATCATCGCTAGTGAATCATTCACTATTTTGAAGTCACGCTGTTCCATTCTTGCTCCAGGCTTGTTTATCTTTTGTTGTGGATTTCGGAAAAGTCTCACCGGCCATGGGTGGGAGTACCATTGTGAGGAGGATATGATCCATGCCCCAGCGCTCGTGCGACCCGTTGAACTACTTTGCATGCCAAGATTTCACTGCTTTCCACTTGTTTTATTTGCAGATCTTCTCTTTTTTGACGGGTGATCTCCAGACCTACTCACACTTCACCGGCACGGTGCCTCACTGTTATGCCTCTTTTTGAGATCCGGGCCGACTCTGCGCTTCGCGCACGTGATGATCTCGCGTTTTGCACCGAAAGGGGGCCGCTCTTGATTTCCCCCATGCAGATCTGGAATTCGAGGGCGCGCCGCAGTCTCGAACTTTTGTTGCTCTGCGCTTGCACAACACTGTCACGTACACGCCTGCATTAATTTTTTTTCTTTTTCTTTTTTGTGCGGTTAGCTGGGCGTTCATCGTACAGGACAGTACAAGGCGCAGCGACGGAAGCAAAGCTAAGAAGAAGGGGGCATGTAATTGATGAGGCCTTTAGTGTGAGTGCAGGGGAACAACTATTGAAAATGCTCGAAACTTCAAAAAGTGAATAAGTGGTTCTGCGAAATTTTGGTCACGCAAACTTGCAAGTGGTGCGTCAACGGGACGCTTCGGGACATGTGGGTGGGCCTGCAGACGGCTTGCCGCAAAGTGCGTTGTGTACACTCCTGTATCAAAACGTCCCATAATTGTTTGTCCATTCTATTTTTGGCGTTTATCTCTTTTAAGCTTCGTCAACCTGCTTCGGCTTTCAAGACTGATTTTCTCAAGTTCTTTATAACAGGATTGCGTTCCGCTTTGAGTTGCCGCCAGATTTTTTGTACAGCTTGTCACAAACGGAATACAAAACCAAATTTGTATTTGTTCTGCCTCGCGACAGGGTCTCTGAATACGCGCCAAGCGATCATCGCCTTTGTTTTATTCCGAAATTCACTTCCATTCGTTCCACAAACTTTCGCTCGGACTACAGCGTCATTTCATCTTGACGACACATCATTACTAACAATCTCGTGAAGATGTCTTACGATAACAATCACAACTACTACGACCCTCACCAGCAGCAGGCCGCTGAGAGTGAGGGTTACTATCAACAAGGCCCCTACAACGACGTAGGGCAGGCCGCTCCGTATGCAGAAGGCGGTCAGTATTACGATCAGAACCAGCAATACCAGCAGCAACCTTACGAGATGGAGGGATACCAAAACTACGCTCAAGGTAATGCAGGTTACGTTGCGGACCCGGAAGAGTTCTCCGATTTCAGCTACGGAGGTCAAAATCCAGGCAACTCTGGCTATGACCAGTATGGCACCCAATACACTCCCTCCCAGATGAGCTATGGCGGCGCGGGGTCTTCAGGTGCCTCCACTCCTATTTACGGCGCCAACCCAAGCTACGATCCTACTCAATTCCAGTTGTCTTCGAACTTGCCTTACCCTGCTTGGTCCGCGGACCCACAGGCGCCCATCAAGATCGAGCACATCGAGGATGTATTCATTGATTTGACAAACAAGTTTGGATTCCAAAGAGACTCCATGAGAAACATGTTCGACTACTTTATGACCTTGTTGGACTCTAGATCGTCGAGAATGTCTCCAGCTCAAGCGTTGTTGTCTTTGCATGCCGATTACATTGGTGGCGACAACGCCAATTACAAAAAATGGTTCTTCGCCTCCCAGCAGGACTTGGATGACTCGATTGGCTTTGCCAACATGAACTTGGGCAAGGTTGGTAAGAAGGCCAGAAAGGCCTCGAAAAAGTCTAAAAAGGCGAGAGCAGCCGTTGAAGAACATGGACAGGACATGGACGCCTTGGCCTTCGAATTAGAGGGCGACTACTCCTTGGACGCTGCAGAGATTAAGTGGAAGGCGAAAATGAATGTCTTGACTCCAGAGGAGAGAGTGAGAGACGTTGCTCTTTACTTGTTGTTGTGGGGTGAGGCAAATCAAGTCCGTTTCACCTCGGAATGCCTTTGTTACATTTACAAGATGGCCATGGACTATCTCTTGTCCCCGCAATGTCAACAAAGACAAGAGCCTGTGCCAGAAGGAGACTATTTGAACAGAGTCATCACGCCTATCTACAGATTCTTGAGATCTCAGGTCTATGAGATTTATGAAGGTAGGTTTGTCAAGCGTGAAAAAGACCACAATAATGTCATCGGTTACGACGATGTCAATCAATTATTCTGGTACCCAGAGGGTATTTCCAGGATCATCTTCCCTGATGGCACCAGGTTGGTCGACATTCCACAGGAGGAGAGATACCAAAGAATCGGTGAAGTCGAATGGCAGAATGTGTTCTTCAAGACTTACAAAGAGATCAGAACTTGGTTGCATTTCATCACCAATTTCAACAGAATTTGGATCATCCACGTTTGTATTTATTGGATGTACACTGCTTACAATGCTCCTACCTTATACACCCTGAATTATGTTCAGACGATCAACAACCAGCCCACACAGTCATCTCAATGGGCAGCACCAGCGATTGGCGGTGTCATTGCTTGTCTCATTCAGATTTTTGCTACGATCTTCGAGTGGATGTTTGTCCCTAGGGAATGGGCTGGTGCCCAAAGACTTACTCGCCGTTTCTTGTTTTTGATCTTGATCTTTTTAGTCAACCTCGGCCCTATTGTTTTCACATTCTTTTGGGCCGGCTTGAGCGCAATCTCAAAGACGGCTCAAGTCCTTTCGATTGTCGGATTTTTCATCGCTATCGCCACATTGCTTTTCTTCGCTATCATGCCGTTGGGTGGCTTATTTACGCCGTACCTCAACAAGAAAAGCCGGAAGTATCTTGCTCAACAATTTTTCACTGCCAACTTTCACAAGTTGACGGGATTGGATATGTGGATGTCTTATCTTCTTTGGTGTCTCATTTTTGCCGCGAAATTGACTGAGTCTTATTTCTTCTTGACCTTGTCCTTGAGAGATCCAATCAGAAACTTGTCGACGATGACTATGAGGTGTAACGGTGAGTTCTGGTTTGGTGACAAATTGTGCAGACAACAAGCCAAGATTGTTTTGGGTTTGATGATTCTCGTCGATATGTTGTTGTTTTTCTTGGATACATACATGTGGTACATCGTTTGCAACTGTGTGTTTTCCATTGGTCGCTCATTTTACTTGGGTATCTCTATCTTGACTCCCTGGAGAAATATTTTCACGAGATTACCTAAGAGAATATACTCCAAGATTTTGGCGACCACTGAAATGGAGATCAAGTATAAGCCAAAGGTCTTGATCTCCCAAGTGTGGAATGCTATTGTGATTTCTATGTACAGAGAGCATTTGTTGGCTATTGACCACGTCCAGAAGTTGTTGTACCATCAGGTGCCATCCGAGATCGAAGGCAAGAGAACCTTGAGAGCACCCACCTTTTTCGTGTCCCAGGATGATAACAATTTCGAGACGGAGTTTTTCCCAAGAAACTCCGAAGCTGAGAGACGTATTTCCTTCTTTGCACAATCTTTAGCTACACCCATCTTGGAGCCCTTGCCAGTCGACAACATGCCAACGTTCACCGTTTTTACCCCTCACTATGCAGAGAAGATTTTGTTGTCTTTGAAAGAGATTATTCGTGAGGATGACCAGTTTTCTAGGGTTACTTTGTTGGAATATTTGAAGCAGTTGCACCCTGTTGAGTGGGACTGTTTCGTGAAGGACACCAAAATTTTGGCCGAAGAGACTGCGGCTTATGAGAATGGTGACGAGGAAGAGAGAGAAAATGAAGACGGCATGAAGTCTAAGATCAACGACTTGCCATTCTACTGCATAGGTTTCAAGTCTGCTGCTCCGGAGTACACATTGAGAACGAGAATCTGGACGTCTTTGAGATCTCAGACTTTGTACCGTACTGTTTCTGGGTTTATGAACTACGCCAGAGCCATCAAATTGTTGTACCGTGTGGAAAATCCTGAATTGGTCCAATACTTTGGCGGTGATCCCGAGGGTTTGGAAATGGCCTTGGAAAAGATGGCCAGAAGAAAGTTTAAGTTTATTGTTTCCATGCAGAGATTGACTAAGTTCAAGGAAGATGAGATGGAGAATGCGGAATTCTTGTTAAGAGCCTACCCCGATTTGCAGATAGCCTTTTTGGACGAAGAGCCCCCTTTGAACGAGGATGAAGAACCTCGTGTGTTCTCCGCTTTGATTGATGGTCATTGCGAAGTTTTAGAGAACGGTACACGTCGTCCAAAGTTCAGAGTTCAGTTGTCTGGTAACCCAATTTTGGGTGATGGTAAGTCTGATAATCAAAATCACGCTGTCATCTTTCACAGAGGTGAGTACATCCAATTGATTGATGCGAATCAGGACAATTACCTTGAGGAATGTTTGAAGATTAGATCTGTTTTGGCTGAGTTCGAGGAGTTGAACGTTGAACATGTGAATCCTTACGCTCCAAACTTGAAAAACGACGAAGAATTACCCGCCCCAGTTGCCATCTTGGGTGCCAGAGAATACATCTTTTCCGAGAACTCTGGTGTTTTGGGTGATGTTGCTGCTGGTAAGGAACAAACTTTTGGTACCTTGTTTGCAAGAACATTGGCTCAAGTAGGAGGTAAATTACATTATGGACACCCTGATTTCTTGAACGCTACCTTCATGTTGACTAGAGGCGGTGTCTCCAAGGCCCAAAAGGGATTGCATTTGAACGAGGATATTTACGCTGGTATGAATGCCATGTTGAGAGGTGGCCGTATCAAGCATTGTGAGTACTACCAGTGTGGTAAGGGAAGAGATATGGGATTCGGGTCGATTTGTAACTTCACAACTAAGATTGGTGCAGGTATGGGTGAGCAGATGTTATCGAGAGAGTACTACTATTTGTCAACTCAGTTGCCATTGGACAGATTTTTGTCGTTCTATTATGGTCATCCCGGTTTCCACATCAACAACTTATTCATTCAATTGTCCTTGCAAACATTCATGTTGGTGTTGGCGAACTTGAACTCTTTGGCCCATGAATCGATTATGTGTGACTACGACAAGAATGTCCCAATTACTGATATTTTAAAGCCCTTCGGATGTTACAACTTGGCTCCTGCTGTTGACTGGATTAGACGTTATACGTTGTCCATTTTCATTGTGTTCTTTATTTCCTTCATTCCTTTGGCAGTCCAGGAATTGATTGAAAGAGGTCTCTGGAAGGCGACGCAAAGATTCTGCAGACATTTTGTCTCCTTATCTCCTTTGTTTGAAGTATTTGTCGCCCAAATCTACTCTACTTCCTTGGTCACTGATTTGACTGTTGGTGGTGCGAGATATATCTCCACCGGTAGAGGATTTGCTACGTCTCGTATCCCATTTTCCATCTTGTTTTCCAGATTCGCGGACTCGTCGATTTACATGGGTGCTAGGTCCATGTTGATTATTTTGTTTGGATCTGTTGCCCATTGGCAAGCCCCATTGTTGTGGTTCTGGGCTTCCTTATCAGCTTTGATGTTTTCCCCTTTTGTGTTCAACCCTCATCAATTTGCATGGGAGGACTTCTTCCTTGACTACCGTGACTTCATCAGATGGCTTTCACGTGGTAACACCAAATGGCACAGAAATTCCTGGATTGGTTACGTCAAGCTCTCTAGGTCAAGGGTTACCGGTTTCAAGAGAAAGTTGACTGGTGATATTTCAGAAAAAGCTGCGGGTGACGCATCCAGAGCCCACAGAGCAAATATTTTGTTTGCTGACTTCTTCCCATGTGTGTTCTACACAGCTTGTTTATTCGTCGCTTATACCTTCATCAATGCCCAAACCGGTGTTACTTCCTGGAGTCCGAAAGGCAGAGAATCGAGTGACCCTATACGTGTGAACTCCACTCTTAGAATTGTCCTATGTGCATTAGGACCAGTTGCTATTGATATGGGCTGTTTGGGTGTTTGTCTTGGATTAGCTTGTTGCGCTGGTCCGATGTTGGGATTATGCTGCAAGAGAACAGGAGCGGTTATTGCTGGTGTCGCGCATGGCGTGGCTGTTGTCGTCCACTTGATATCTTTCGTTGTCATTTGGGTCTTGGAGAGTTTCAACTTTGCCAGAATGTTGTTGGGTGTTATCACCATGATTTACATTCAAAGGACTTTGTTTAAGTTGATGACGTTGCTTTTCTTGACTAGAGAGTTTAAGCACGACAAGTCTAACACCGCTTTCTGGACAGGCAAGTGGTATGGTACTGGTTTGGGTTACATGGCCTTCACTCAACCTGCGAGAGAGTTCTGTGCTAAGACTATTGAAATGTCGGAGTTTGCTGGTGATTTTATTTTGGCCCATTTGATCTTATTCATTCAATTGCCTGTGTTGTTCGTTCCGTTGATTGACAGATGGCATTCCACCATGTTGTTCTGGTTAAAGCCCTCCAGGCTTATCAGACCACCTATTTTCTCTTTGAAGCAGGCTAAGTTGAGGAAGAGAATGGTGAGGAAGTACTGCTGTTTGTACTTTGCCGTGTTGGCTCTATTTGTGATCCTCATCGTGGCTCCAATCGTTGCTTCCAAATTCCTTCCAAAAGACTTGGGCTCCAAGTTAGCCGGACCAATGCAAGGTCTTTTCCAGCCAAGAGGAACTTCCATGAACGACACTGGTAAGGTTTCTTCTTGGTGGAGCACAAGCGGCGTCAAGATTACTTTCTGGTCTTACAAGCCCTCGGACTTAAAACCGTACACCACGAAAAAATTCTAGGTTTTTTCCGAAAGGTGTGCCTATCATATTCCACTTTTATACTCAAGTTGTACATTTACTTTCATTTATTAGTTTGTTTTGTGCGTAGGCTTTGCCGGTACGGTCAAAAGAGCTCGAGAAAAACAGCATAACTCCCGCTTCGATAGCACCGAGACTTCCAATCAACCACTAGACACCTTCTCCAAAATCAGCTCACACTCGGTACTGGTGGAACAGCTCGGCCACAGAGCAACAAGATCACCGGGGAAGTAATGCATGTGATCTGTGGTCTTATCAGCCGGAGAAACGTTTGCACTGTAAAAAGAGTTTATCGTGCGTGGAGAAACGAAAACTGTTTGACTCAAAACGAATGGGTGCCACAGCAAGATGTGAGTGATGGCAGAGTCAGGACCGTGAGGAAAATTGTAGTCCAAAAAGAGCCCTGCACGCCAGTAATCAATTATAGCCCTGCCCATGTCGTTGTTGCGGACAACGAACGAGTTTGACTCGATCATGTTGTCTGATTGAGTGAGTATGAGGTTCACATTCTCAGGCCGAATATTCTTGTAGGTCGTGAGCAAGCCGTTAGGCGGAACGACGGGCTGCTCTTTCAAAGCGGCATTTCGTAAAGCGTTAGGCGTCAACAAATACGAGTGAAGGTCAACTTTCTTGTTGGTGACTAAACCATCCTGGTCAATATACCAGAACCATTCTGCTTCAGGAAAGGCAAACATCGCCGCACGCATACAGAAGAGTCTCGCCCACTTTGACTTCTCGCGGTCGCTGAGATAGTACATTGAGTCTAGCTCAGGGATGAACTCCTGAGCCCACCTGACGTAGATTCCGTATTTGTTTTCTTGAGCGTAGTCGACTCTGTTCTGCACAATTTTCGCAAGCGACTGTGTCGAGTATTTGTCATAGTCGATCACGGTGACAATCACGACCTTTGGGTATTTCTTGCGCTGTTTTGGCTTGTACACAATTTTCGCCTGATTCTTGAAGTGATTCTTCGCACGAGCCTCATCGGAGGCTGCGTTCTCGTTATCCTCCTGTAGCTTCTGCTTGAGTGGGTCCTCGTCATCGTGATAGTTCAACGACTTGTATGTCATGTAATCGGACTCAGCGACCTTCACTACAAGGTCATTGATGTCGATCTTTCGCAAAATGTCCGCATCCTCGATCGGCGGGTATATATACGGAGACTCCGACACTGTGGTATGCTTTGATCCCGGCGGGAGTCCTGGCGGATAGTGGGATTTCTGCTTTGCAACGCCCTTGATGAATCTAAGCGGATTCAATAGCCACAATATGACTAGGATGACGACTAGTTTGAAGAGACGGTTATCACGTGCGGACTTGATTCTTGGAAAGCTGCCATGTAATGGCAATTGTCCCTTTTGCACCGCATTCCCATCGGTCCTGGGCCGTAACCGCGTACTCTTCGACATGATATCTGCGTTTCAGCGTGTTTTCGGATACGCACAAGTCGAAAATAACTTTTCTACTGGTACATGCGCGCCTTGTGGATTCATCTGTGCAGAGGCGCGCCAGGGGCTTACACAGCATTGCTTCGAGTAAGTATGGACAATGAAGATTTGTAGTAATTTTTGGATTCCTATAAAAATTGGTAATTGGCTTATAATTGATATTGTACCGGCCCGGAACGAGTTTTGTATGATTATCTCTACTTTATAATGTATGTGTATGCAGGACCAGAGGTTGTAGCGGTGCGATTCACGCAGCGTCGAACTAACCCGTGTAGTCGACGAAGGAACTCACGGGTATATACCTGCAACTGGGAGCCAAACGGAGGAAGCGTTCAACCGTAGTTTTGGAGGAACGAGGTAATGACTCAGATGAGTCAGAAATATCAGACATACTTATAAGAATAGTAGGTAAATGTTAGGTTTCGGTTGCATATTCAATGTATTAGATGATAACTAACGGAAGAGCCTTTTCCCTACAGGCGAAAGGCCGACTATTTATACTTTTCCCCACGACCAGCCTGTCTGTGAGGATGAGTGGCTGGTCAGACTCTTGTAAGATACTAGAAAGCAATTGACAACGCTGAAGAGCTTGACAACGCTGAAGAGCTCGACAACGTTGGGAAGTCTAGGCTTGGTTTCCTAGGCAACGAAAGGTTCACACTTGAGGCTGCATGGTAAGCCAGACTTGAGACGTTTCAAGTTGCAAACAGATGCGTCAAGCAATAGAAGGTGCAGGACAGGCACTGGACAGGTACCCTGAGCCTGACAGTAAAGTTGTATCAGAGTTATTGGGAAGGTTGTCGTGTTCTGTGCTTGGTTAGCATCGATGCCGTAAAGCTAGCGGAACACTATCTGTAAAGCCATTTTATGTCAAGCCGAACCTGAATGTTGCACTTGAAATTTGCAGATCAACGGAGAAGGATGAGAGCAGCCTATATACAGGACCAACCTAAAAGGTTCTGTCTATAATGTTGGAATCCTTCATACAGATGATGTACTTGCAGATAATTACATCCTTCATCTACCAAATTTATTTGGTCAAGTCCCCTCCTTCCAAGGCTATCAACAGAGTGCTCGAAGAGTCCCCGTCACCGCTACAGTCGAGCTGTAATGTAGAGCAGCTGTGCTCATCTTGTTGCGGCTCTTCATCCAGAGAAAATACAATGGGGCCACATGAGCTCATTTGCCGGTCTGCAACCCTTTGAAATAGCAAACCAATCTCACTCAGTTGACGTCCATTAGTTACCATATTGGTGCTCAGAATGCCAGTATTATCGCTATGTATTTGCCCCTTGATGTCACAAAAGTTAGTTCAAAGAAGCATACGATCCCTTCGCTACAATCCCAATACCTGGTCGAACAAATTCTCGTAACTCACGTCATGAAAGCAGTCAAGAGATTGAGTGGTATGATATGCTTCCAGCTCCTCTTGCCAAATAAAGAACATGCGGCTCATTTTTCTGAGACAGTCTACTTGGCAGTTGACGAAACTACTTCTGAACCACTTCTGAACCACTTCTGAAC
>JAKTUB010000460.1:0-13615 GCA_030556465.1 Metschnikowia picachoensis | reverse complement strand
TCCTCGCCAATGGTGATTGTTTCGGGAAGAACATCCGCATATGATCGTGGTTACGTCAATTTCATCAACAACGACAGCGAGGCAATCCCGCCGCAAGCCTTTGAAGTCAACAACTCTCAATTCAAAGCACTTCTCCATGTATCTCCAGGCGAGAACACTTTCCAGGTATACCATGTCAATGCAAAACTTTCGGGAATTCCGGGCCAAAACGGTCCTTTGAATAGCGGCAGCGACACCATTGATGAAGGCCGCCTCACGCTTAACTACCAGCCCTTGCCGGCCAATAAGCCTATTCATTTATGTGTCATTTTAGGAAAGGACTCCATGGGAGCATACGACATGCCCTCGTACAAAACCAGGCGCGGAGAACGCAACGATTTGGATACTGCTGTTCAGAAACTCAAGGTCGCCGGCCGCATGATGCAGGCGTATACGCAAGACGAGTTCCACCGCCTAGGGCTTAGTAACCGGTGCTTTCAGTTTGTTGAAGAGCAAACGACCTCTCAGCTGCTTTTTGGCCGCAACAGCCACGCTTCAGCACCACATACAGAAGTGAAAGTGCACGTGATCCGGTCTCCAAGGACTGTGGCAGAGTTGAGAGACCCAGATTTGGCGCAACAGAACCCGGATGCCAAGGATAACGGGGGTCTTTTCTCTCATGCAATTGAACTTGTGCAAAAGGAGGACTTTTACCGGCCCTACCATAGATTGAATACGCCTATCCAATGTGCGGTGATTTACTTGGACTCGACATGGAATGGTCGTTTCATCACCACACATGCAGCCTTGGGCGGAGGCACGCTGCAGGTGAAAATGGCCATTTTTGGTTCACATGGGCTTCACTCATTTCCCTCAACTTTTGACCAGATGACTGCATGTTTCCTTGACGATACAGAGCTCCTGACCAAAGAGGTTGCTAATGATAACAATCAATGCGGAACCTCGTGGGAGTGCTTGAACATATGTATGGGTTCGTTTATGCACGAGATCGGCCATCTGTTGGGTTCGCCTCATCAGGTCGACGGCGTTATGCTTCGCGATTACATTTGGTGGAACAGACTGTTTATGACCCGTGAGGCTCGTTGCTTGAGAGACAACAGCCCTGGGTCCGTGATCGGAAATGATGGAAACTTCCCAAGAACATGTCATTGGAATATCATGGATATCATGCGGTATCTCTACCATGGCTCATTTTCGATTCCCCCAGATGCTCATGACTTGAGTTTCCCAAAATCAGAAACGACGCTCATGGAAAAGCCAAAAGGAAACCCTGTGCCATCCATGTTCATGACCGATCCTGGGAAAGTCGTCGTCAAGTCTGCCACCGGTATCTTTATGGTTGAGCTAGTCGCGGAAGACTTGGCGCGTCATCATATTCGGTTCTACCCCAAGAGCTATGGCGGACGTGGTCTTCCCCTGGAATTGGCACTCAATTTTGAAGAATGCTTGCGTGACCTTAAAAATTGCTGGAAGAATTCTGCTGACAACTTTGATTTGAGAGTGTTGTCGGTATCGGGAGATCTTTGGATACCAGACTTCAAGTCCAAGTGCTACCCGTCCAGGGAGTCTGTAATTGAAAATGATTTCAACTTGGGCAGGGGTCCGATTCACGGAATCAAAAGCGAATTGTTGGGCAGCGCCAATGGGGGAATGCAATTCATCGGGTTTGATGCAGCCCGCGTCTACAAAGTACGTGTGTATCATGGTGGTGCCTTGGACGGCATGACGTTTTATTATCGTGGTGATAAAACAGAACCCGAAGAAAGCCACAGTGAAAAGCATCTGAAAATATATCGATTGAAGAAGCTTTTGAATTCAGCTCCGTCGCACCGGGCATACATCAATGCTGGGGATGTTACCATCGGCAACATGAAAGATCATTACACCGATTTCCACATACCCGCGGGTGAGCGCATTGTCAAGTTCTCTTTCAGAAACGGTCAATGGATCGATGCAGTCCAAATCGAGACCAACACAGGCCGTAAATCGGCAATGCTCGGCAATATTCAGGGAGGCCACTCCTCAGTTTTGGAGCCGCCCACAACGCAGCACCAGATTGTTGGCCTCTATGGATACACCGGGTCATGGATGGATGGAATTGGGCTCATCTACGCGCGCATTTGATGACTTTTGCTCAAGAATTGAGCCGTTCAAGAACCTTATCTTTCGCCTGGTTATACTCAACGGGATATTTATCAACCACTCCTGGCGAAGTCGTCTTCCCCAAAAGTGTGAACTTTGTTTGGCCATTTTTTAGACTTCGAAGGCGTACAGCTAGATGGTCGATATCCTTCTCAAGTTCCCCGAGCTTGTTATTGCTTATATATGTTTCATACAACTCCTTGAGCGAGCCCAATCGGGTGAGAATCTCGGTCTGTTTCTCCGATAGAAGCTGCGACTTATCGTTTAGTTTCCCACTTAATCGTGCTTGCATGGCAAGCGATGAGTCCAAAGATACCAGATCCAAAGCTTCATTTAATGATTTTTCGAAAAAAGCTGCATGTTCTGCAATCCCAGAATTGTATGTCAAATGGCGATGGTGAGCATCAGATTCCTCTGGTCCTTCAAGCGCCTCGTCCCCACTACTTAAGTATTCATCGTCTGAAGTTGCATCCAGCAATGCAGAACTATCATCGTAGGAAAAATTCACCGAGTTTGACGGTATCTCCTGTGGCGTTCCATGAACATCATTCGATTCTGGATCGTGGACCTCATCATGCGTGGCGCTAGTATTGGGGCGGTCTGTTTCTGCTAAACAATCAATTAAGGGTCCCAAAGTAGACGTGAGACGAAAATTCTCTGCAATATCGGTGGCACTTGTCTGACCATTGTCATCTGTAGTTTGAGACATGCCCGGACTCAACGACTCTGTGGAGCATGTATTAGAGGCAATGCCACTCATGAGGCTTAACAACTTATAACCGTAACTCGCAAATAAAGTCAGCTTTTCAACCGTTGAACATTACGGTCCTCTCAAATATAGATGCGATTTCGCAAAAAAAAACTGAAGCTCGGGCCCTTCCGATTGGATGGCTAGAGAAATAGTAATGAGAACTAGTGAGTATCTTTCGGGGCCTGATAGGTGCGAACGCGTGGGGCCATCCTCGCACTGACGTGTTGGCTCAAGCAAAGCATAATAAGGGGACAGACAACACTAGATAATCATCTTGAATTCTTGATCTTTTGGCCATTAACAGAAACCAAAACTACGAATCAGTCCAATTCTCTCAAAACATCATAAAAATTCTGCTTTCTATGCTTATTTTACCAGGGCATGTAGATGCTGGATTTGGTGGTGGATATTGCCCTGGAGGGCTGGAAGCGTGCACGCCCGCGGCATGTAGCCCGGCCCGGCCCCGTTCGAACCGTCGTGCGGGCGCGCACATTGATGATTGATGTACCAGTGGCCCCGATTCCGCCGCGTGAAACTCATATCTCCAATCACTACTTTACCAAGCATATACACGTATATACACGGAAAACACCGGTAAAGCCCGAGTATTTCTGCACATATCCGTGGCCATGTCGTCCTTCCAAATCCAAAGCTCTGAGGTTTTGGCGCGGCTCAAGCCGTTTGGTCTCACGTTCGAGAAGTCATTGACCGATCTTATCAAAGGGATCCGGCTCCATCTGAAAGAGTCTCCGGAAGCACTACTGACGTTTCTCAATAATGCAATTCAGGAATGCAAAGATGAATTGACCACTACAGACTTGGAGGTGAAGGCCACCGCGGTGTTGAAGTTGGCCTACTTGGAAATGTATGGCTATGATATGAGCTGGTGCAACTTTCACATCTTGGAGGTCATGTCTTCGCCAAAGTTCCAGCAAAAACGCATAGGTTATCTTGCTGCCACGCAGCTGTTCAAAAGCGAGCAAGATCTTTTGATTTTGGCGACGAACCAATTTAAAAAGGACCTCAATTCTCATAATCACATTGAAATTGGCTTGGCCTTGAGTGGCATCGCAACCATCGTCACGCCCAACCTAGCCAAAGACATTGTGGACGACATAGTCATGAAGCTCACGCACCTGAAACCGTATATTCGGAAAAAGGCCGTGTTGGCCTTATTCAAGATTTTCCTACAGTACCCAGAAAGTTGGAAAGGTGCCCTTCCAAGAGTCATTGAAAAGCTCGACGACCCAGATATAGCCGTTGTTAGCGCCACCATCACAGTCGTGTGTGAGGTATCCAAAAAACATCCCAAATTCTTTATCGGGTATCTCCCAAAATTCTTCACAATCTTGGAAGACACAAGCAATAATTGGCTCATTATACGTATTCTCAAGTTGTTCCAGAGCTTGCTGAAAATCGAGCCACGCATGAAAAAACGCATCATGCCGTCGATTGTGAGTTTGATGGCCAAAACGGAGGCCACGTCTTTGATCTACGAGTCCATCAACTGCATTGTTGACGGCGGTATGATTTCACCCGAATCGTCACGTGACAAAGAAGTGGCGAAAACGTGTATTGACCACTTGCTCAAGTTTTTCCGCCAGAACGATGCCAACCTTCGGTTTGTTGGGCTCTTGGCCCTCATTAAGATTTTACACATTTTCCCATCATTTATTCATAAGCTGAGTGAGGTTTCCTCGGTGATCAATCTCTGCATTCAAGATAATGATCTTATCATCAAACGAAAAGCGCTCGAAATATGTCATTACCTCGTGACTGAAGATAACATAGCCGACTTGGTAAAGACGCTCTTGTTGCAGATCTTGCCGGAAAACACAGCCGCCAACTGCCCTGAAAGCTTCAAGCTAGAAATCACCAGCAAAATTTTGGAAATCACGTCCGCAGACAATTACAGGAACATTCCGAACTTCAAGTGGTACGTCGTTGCACTCAAAGAGCTCCTCAACTTGACGCTTTTGGCTGAATCCTCAAAATTGGTCGACGACGGGAAGAATACGCTTTCAAAAGAGATTTCGCACGTGATCGCATTAAAAATAAGCAGCGAATTCAAACAGTTAGCGATGAAAGTTCCCTCGATCCGACCTTTCATCATCTCAAGAGTGATTGTCGAGTACGCCAAGAATATCAGGTTCTTACAAACCTGTCCCATATTTATGAAAGACTTGTACTGGATTATGGGAGAATACCTGGACGATTATGGAATTGTTGAAAATGAAGAAGGTGATGACGAATTGGATCTCACACATTCATTGAGCCAAAAAGTGACTCTTTTCAACGCGCTCGTCAACAGGCACATTGATGAAAAGCTTATGAGCTCAGTTTTGTTCCCCGTCTCCAAAGAGCTATCTCGGATCTCCAATCCTGATGTCATTTCCAGCGTCATTGATGCACTCGTCAAGCTTTATAGCTCGATTGTGACAGATTATCAGAAGTTATATGCTCGTCAAGATGAGCTTGCTTATGATAAGTACTGCGAGGTTGCATATTTCCTTCTCAAGCTTGTGCACTACCTTGAGCAATGGGAGCTGAGCTCCAGCTACGAGGTCCAAGAAAAGTGTTCATCATGGCTCGAGTATCTCAAACTTTGCCATGACGCCTTAAACGTTGAACATGTGGGTGGTGTCACCAGGTTGGAGAAGGAAGAACTCGAGTATTACAAGGATCTTTCCGCCGAGCAAACAATTCAGAGTGCAGATCAACTGGACTCTGCTGACGAAGAGAACAACAGTGAAAGCAGTGAAGAGGACGAAAGCTCTGGAGTCGATGACAGCGATGACAGCGATGACAGCGATGACAGCGATGATGAGTCAGAAAGTGATGATATTGATAAAGACAGAGAAGCTGATGATTCACAACCCTCAGCTGTGAAATTCGACTCTCCAGATCCAGATAACCAGATGGGTTCTGATCAAAACAAGTTTGAGTCAAGACAGCTTCCTGCACTCATCGCAAAGGTACTTCCCTCTCTTTTCAAAAAATATCCCCTAAACCCAATTTCTGCTTCCGCGCAAAGTCGAATCCCGGTACCAGCGGATCTTGATTTGGACACAGTCATTAAAACGCCGCCAGCTTTTTGTTTTGAAGAGGATTCTGTGATTGAAGACTCGGATTCATCTGAAGTTTCAGATTCTGAGCCTGAAAAGCTGGAGACGAAACAAGAGTCTCTGGTTAGTGATCGTCTTGACAGGTTGAAAGACGATCCTTACTACATAAAGAGCTCTTCCAAAAAGAAGTCAGGTAAAGGTAAGAGCCGAATAGTGAGTTTAGAGGATGACTTTTCGGGCGTTAGTCCTGAGGCACCAAGTGAGGCCCCTTCCCTAATTGACTTGTCCGAGACATCCACTGTGAAGACAAAAAAGTCCAGAAAATTGAAGAAAGAAAAGGTGCTTGTTTTGGCAGAAGATACTCTTGGCGGCGAGCAAGACGCTTTTCCGGTTGAGCCTAAAGTAAAGACGGAAAAGAAAGCAAAGAAGAATAAGTTCATCATCGATACTTTGAACCTCGAGTCTTTGGATATGGACTCATCCGAAGCAGTTGATGGAACAACAACAAAACGTTTTGAGTATGAGGTTGACTTGGATCAACTCAGAACACAATTTGCTGATGAATCGGTGAAACGGTCAGAAAAAGAGAAGAAGAGATCAAAGAAGAATCGCGAGAAAAGCAAAGATGTTGATGTATCCGAAATACCTGTCAGTGACGGCGCAATTGCGGAGCCGACAGTGACGGAGCCTTTAGGAGCAAATTCTACGAAAGTTGTGAGTAGTGACTCACTCGTGTCTGTGCCTAAAAAGAGCAAAAAGAAGAAAAAGAAGGCTATCATCGAAGAGTAATTCAAGAGTTACCTTCGACACTTGCATAATTCTCAAAATTCATTTATTTCGTATACTGTTCAAAGCTGAAAAGAAGGCTAGGAAAGTGCCTTTAAAGCCTTCTCGGCGGTCTCAACAGCGGAGGCAGGGTTCACTCCGGTGATGAACTTCCCGTCGGTAACGGTGAAGGACCCCCATGGGTCGGAAGGCTGTACATAAGAACCGCCAAAAGCCTCAATGCCTTGCTTTGGAGTCTTCAACTTCAACTCAGTCATGATGTTATTGATCTGCAAAATCGCCTCACCTTCATCAGTGAAGCCAGTGGCCTTTTTACCCTTCAAGAAGTACTCACCATCAGAACCACGGGCATTCTCAAAGATGCAAGGGCCGTGGCAAACGCCAGCCACAACGCCTTTCTTCTCCCAGATAGCCAAGTACAATTTCTGCAAGTCGGTGGCAGTGGGGAAATCAAAAAGTGCACCGTGGCCGCCAGCGGCAAAGAAAATATCGTACTCAGCAGGGTTCACCTCAGAAGCCTTCTTGACGGTTTTCACGGCCTTCATGAACGAGGAGTCTGCGTTTTCATACACCTTTCTGTCGTCGCCTTGCAAAGAGTCAGCTGAAATAGAATGCTCGTCCCAGCCGAATGTCCCGGTCTCAGAAACAAAAGTCATATCCACGCCGTGTTCCCTGAAATACTCGTATGGGTGCGAGGCCTCTACGAAGAAGACACCGGTATTGGCACCGTCGGCGTAGAACTTGGTGTTGTAACTAGTGAGCGCAATCAAAGCCTTAACCATGGTGTATGTATATATCTTTTTATTGGGGTCCTATTACGCTATTCTTGTACTATTGTTGTCCAGTTGATGGGTTAGTAAACTACGATTGCGTCGTAAAAGGGCAACTGCTTGCTTCATGTACTTTGGGGAATGACCCCCAAGTGGGCTTGTGGCTGCGCCAATGCAATGTAGCCTTGTGATTTGCCGCAAGTTTGACAGCCGAATTGCCGGTACTTAGCTTGGTTGCGGAGAGAAATATCAGCGCTGCGGAAGCTGGCAGAAGCTTTCAAGTGGGCTTAGTACAATATATTCAACGGTACGTGCCGAGGTTTTTAGTCAAGTAAATGTCATTAAAATTTTTTGGTTTGCTAACACTAGCTGTCTAGCCATGTGCATAGGCATATAACACCAAAAAATGACCAGTTCACCATGAATATTACTGACGGTTCGAATGTGATTCGAAAAAAGGTCGGCCCTGCTCACGCGCTATAAATTTTAGTGGCGTCACGCACCGTAGTAACGGCTATCGGCTACAAATTTGCGGCGTCCGTGTACTTCGATGTGCATCTCAGTAATGCCTAAATACTCCCGCTCACGTGTGATTGCCGTCTAGAACAATACATCCTTGGCCTTCGGTGGTAGCCCAAAATGTAAACTGTGCTTCCTTCTGGTGTGAGATAAATGTTGCTCTCTAGTGTACACCAACAAAATAATGGCTATTTTACGCCTTTCGGTTATCCTTTGAGAGTATTCTGCAAATGAGGCTTTTTTCGATAATTTTGCTCCAAAATCTTGTAATGGCCCCTTGATTCGGGCGGATGTTTGCAGCTCGTACACGCAGGTTCCATGCACCCACTGCAGTCCCCATTTGATCACCAGTGGGCATGAATATCCGCCGCACCACAGCAAAAAGTATGTCCCAAGAATTAGACGCCGTTTCCCCCTTTAGGGGGCTTCAAGGATAATCGCACCGCATTCGAACGTTTTTCGAAAAAGCTTACTTTTGACTCGTATTGTCAATAGCTTCCAGGTTGCTGTATGCCACGTGACATAGGACCTGCTCGTTTTTTTTTTTTTTTGAATTATCTTCGTGGATCGATAAAGGGACCAAAATCGAGTGAAGCTAATTAAACTACATTCGGGGACGTGCGCCACATTTCTTATCTTTTCTGAAAAAGCATTATTTCCGTTGAAGATAAGAACACTTTTCTTCTATTGTATCTATAGGTCTTTTTAAACCTGCGCGTATTAGGCTTCTTTTGAGCAAGAAACTAATTGCATTAAAAAGAAACCGCTGTTAAACGGTCAATAATCTATATAGTTGTAGACAAAAACTTTCATACGACTGTTTAGAGCACTGAGTAATGAAATCCCCCGAGTTTCCCAGACTCGCGGCTTCCTTCTCATCCTAGCCGCTGTATAGGTAGTGTCAAGTTGTCAGTTTTTACTTCACTCCGCGCCTTTTTCCAATGTCTTTTCAGAAGAGACTAGAGGACGGTGCCTCCTGTTACCACTCCGCGTCTGCATAAATAGACGTGGCGGACGAAATCGACGTACGAATTAAGGTTGAATAAATCTTTGTTGGTATTGTTCAATGGTGTCAACATCGAACTCAAATTCATTGGTGCTTGGATGCTCAATCTATTCCAAAGGACTTTGTAACACCTACACTTTGTGGATAAAGGAACTATCTTGAATCAGACTGGACCAATAAAATATGACCAAAACCTCGCTGAAGGGATCTCGGTGTCATGAATGGGGAAATGGGAGCAAAAACTTGGTGGCGTAAGGGTATGAAGCTTTTATGTTTCTTCCATTTTAAATTGCGAAGCTGTTTCCAAAAACTTTTATGTTTCTTCCATTTAAAATTGCGAAACAACTTCCAAAAACTTCCCCAGCGACTATTCTTAAAGCATCATAATATTAAAAGGAGAACTGTATCTATATACCTACAGAAAAACCCCTAAAATACCTTTTTGGAAGGAATACTGAGTAGCGAGAACCCATGACCATCCCGGCCCATAGCCTCTCCTCCTTATTCCCCCATTTTTAATCTGATTGGGAATCGAACCGCGGCTTTGCAGGTGTGATTTGAGTAAACATTTTTTTTCTTTTTTTTTTTTATTTTTTTTTAAAGAAACAAATCGTATTTAGAGGAAACCGCGGTTAAACGGTCAAAAATCTATATATCTATAGACAAAAAACCATTTTTTTTTAAAAAAGATATATCCCATTATGCATACGTCTGGTTAGAAGACTGAGTAATGAAGCCCCCCGACTTTCCCAAGCCTTAGGCCTTCCTCCTTATTCTAGCCGCTGTATAGGTAGTGTCAACTTGTCCGTATTTTACTTCGTTCCAACGCCTTCTTCAATTGTCTATTCAGAAGAGGCTCGCACGTTTTTTTTTTTGCACGTGCTTCGAGTCATGCGACGTGCGTTTCTCTTCTCGAATGTTAGTCAGTTCATCCCCCAGGATTGCTGTCATGGATGAAACCGGGCAAGCTGTTGGTCTGGTCAAGTGACAAGTATCACGTGCTAAGATGCTATGTTATATGCAGTCCTAGTCGCACTCGGGCTCATCTTGAAGAGTTTTCACCAGTTAATATTATAAGGAACTAGCGGTTATTTAGATAGAAGTCAATATACAATCAGTTAGACATCCGCCTTGTAACCGCTTACCGAGATCCCCAGACTATCCCTTGCAATTGCCATCAAGGCTCTGTGGCCGAGCGGTCTAAGGCGGCAGACTCAAGTTCTGTTATCGTAAGATGCGCGTGTTCGAATCACGCCGGAGTCATTTTTTGTTTATCTTACGGGTACGCTATGTTTTTCGAAGTGAGAAACCAATGCTTTTCTCGATCGCATCACTGTGCATAAAAGTTTCTAGCGTAATCGAACCAATGTAGTTCGCGACAGCATGCGTATATGCCGGACATGAAGCATTATCATTGACAATGGCCGAAAAGCCCTGATCCATTCTGGCTTTCTGGCGTGATATGTCTTGTTGAGAAATTGAAACCCAACCACTAAGCATTTCAAAGCTACAAGGTATTAATCCAAGGAGAGGATACGGCCAGTGTGCGATTTAGAAGATACAAATGTCCTGCACAACATCACGTGTCCTGCACACTCTCTATCGGAGCGAATAACGTCTTTTCAGATAATTCGAAAGATAATCTTTTAGGCACTTTGGACAAGCACGGCTTTTGCTACAACGGAACAGAATGGCTCGAAGAAAGCAAGCTAACATACCGAGGACAGCCTCATCGAGGTCGCTGGCGGCAATTTTCAATGAAACATCACCAGAACAGCTTGCCCAGGCTTTGGACGAAAAGCCGACAACTGTTGAGCCTTCAGCGTCTGATGAGGACGAAGAGTCGGAAATGCCGGTGAGATTTCCATTGAATTTGATGTATGAATTTCAGGATTTGTTGAGTAACCACTTGACGGTTGCCAAAGGTGTTCAAGTGATGGTGTGTTTGTACTTGTGCCAGATTTTCTATATTCACTTGCACGAGAAAACTGGCATGGATGTCATCTCTGCTGTGGGCTTCAATATTTTAAGTGCACTCGTGGCAATGTACTTGAGTCACCGCTCTTTGGTCAAGAAACACGAGGCGTCACCCGAAACGGTCCCCTACCCTCAATTGCCTTCCTTCAACTCGCTCTATGCGTTTTTCATTCCATACTCGTTTGTGCTCTTGATGGCTGACCCCAAAGACCCATATTTTCAGCTCAACTTGTCCATGACTAACTTCTCCTTGCAGAACTTGCACCCGATTGCCAAGGTGTTGTCAGCATACGTGTATAACTATATGTTCAGTGATGTAAACACTTTGGACATTGTGCAGTTTGGCCAGGTAGTTTGGATCTATTTCACGGTGGAGTTTGCTTTAAAGACATGGAATGAGGAAAAGGTTGAAGAGAAAGATGGTAGCTACAGTGTGCGCCGCACAATGGACCCGACGGAAATTCACATTGTGGCCATCTTCATGGTCAACTTGCTTGCTAACTTCTAGGTGCCTCTTTCCGACACGACTGTGCCGATCTATATAGTGAGAATCATGTCGCTTGCCCTAATTGGTGCCTTCGCTTTTGCAACGCCTATTTACTACGCTTATTTGCAGTTACAAAGTGGTGTTTTGCGTTCTTTTGTGGCATTGCTTGTTGTGGGTGTGTTTTCCGCCACTTTTTACTACCTTACAAACTATTTGTTCCTGCGTCTCGTGGTGGAAAAAGAAGTGCTCACCTGGCTCTTCGATTTCATTGCTGCCACCGAGTTACGCCAGAAGCTCTTGATGCATTGGGCGTTTGCTCTTGGAAGTATTCTTCCTGCCATTTTTTTCGCGGCGTCAAAGAATATCATATCAATCAACAACAGAAGAAAAGTTTGGCACTTTGCGCTTGTTGGCGCCTTGGCTTATCCCGCTTTGACTCAAGAACCCACCTTTACGGCAATTGCCGTTTTGGGCTCTGTGTTTATCTTCATTGCCCTTGAATGCATTAGATGCACGCGCATTACGTTTATGGGTGATGTCATCAACAGCCTGCTTCATTTTTTCCAAGATGACAAGGACTTGAAGGGCCCATTGAGCTTGCTGTATATTTTCTTGCTAGTGGGTGTGGCCATCCCAATTGGGTATGGTGTTGTTGTGGATGACGTAGTCTCTATGAGATCTTACCTTGGCCTCATTTCTTTGGGGCTTGGTGACTCGCTTGCGTCGATTATTGGCAAACGCTTCGGAAAGATCAAATGGAGGGGCGAGTCGAGAACTATTGAAGGCACTGTAGCATACATAGTGGTCACATTTGCTAGCTTCGTTTTTGTTGACTACTACTTGTTGCCAGAGGGCGCTCGCGTGAAGAATTGGGAAAACATGTTCATTGTCTCGCTCGTGGGTGGTACTATTGAAGGATCTACCTCCTTGAATGACAACGTGTTGATTCCTTCTCTTACGTTGATCACTTATGAGTTGCTCAACAAGGTTTTCTGAGCACTTTCCGTGACGTTATAGATTTACACATTTAAGAATCAATCATTTTAAAATGCTTTATTTTAGATGAGAAACATTGGCTGAGAACCCTCAAAGTCATCACGAAGGCCTCTACTCCTACAATTTATACGGTAGTCATCAGTAACATGCAATTTCCTGAAAGTGGCAGGTGGCAAATTTGAATTCATCTCCAGCTTAGGAAAGTCTGTGGCACACTTTTCTGTGTATTCCTTCAAGTCGTCCAGAGGCAGGGTAAGAAACGTGTCTGGGAAGGTTTCCTTGCAACTTGGCGCCGCGAATTTTGGGCGCAAAGAAATCTTGAGATATTCTAAGTCGTCACGTGGAGTATGTTGGTCAAAATAGTCAGACGACACCGAGTTTAATCTTCTTGGTGGCCGTGTGTATTGTGCCCGAGCATTCGCGTTAAACGTGAGCATGTGCACTGAATAATCCTCCAAGCCCGACTCGTCTTCAGATTCAAAATCATGACAATGTGAAAACTGTCTGAGGTTTTTGAATTTCTCGGAGATCATACTCGGTTTTTCAATCATTTTTGCGTCACTTTGTACTTCAGCTGCGTATACATCTTCATAGTCCGAGTCACTATCACATACTAGGGCATTTCCATGTTCCTCTAGGCGCATATGATCCACAAAGCCGTAGTCGAAAACATCCGAGAGCTTAGCGTAAGACAGGTTAGAAGATGACGATTTGGATGATAGAGATCGCGTATAATATGGCTCTCTGGACGGTCTGCGCACAAGTATCGGTGCCAGAGGCGGCTTAATATTCATCATGAGAGAGTAATCCATCGATGGAGGGATTTTGAAGGCTTCAGCAGCAAGCTGGAAGCGATTGACGGAATTAATCTGGTCATCGAAAAATGGTTCTTTCATCTATTTGAATAGTGGGAAAGAAAATAGTGTTGGCCTAACTACTGTGGGAAGATACACTGTAATTATAGATAAGACGTTGGATTCGGCACGTGCATCGTGCGTCTTGTGTTGATAAGTTTTTTTAGCATGCAGGCAATCGCAATTGCTGTGCCGCGAATTTAAGAAGCGATCGTGTGCTTTTTGTCTTTGCTAATTTGGCTTGTGGATCTAATCATCGACT
>JAKTUB010000459.1:0-10620 GCA_030556465.1 Metschnikowia picachoensis | reverse complement strand
TGAGATACCTCTCAATCTCATGCTCTGAGTGCGCGACGTCAGTCTGACTTCCCAGACGAAAAATTCCAAGCCCTGGAGATGAGGTTTGCGTCGATTCCTGAGGTACTTTATTCACGGCATCCCTGTATTGAACCAGATATTGGGAATAAACGACATAGCAAAATGTGTCCTGCACATATACCCTCCGTACCAGTGATGAGCAAAACGCGTACGCTGAGTACGCGATTTGCTCATCACTGCATCAGAATAGGCTATATGTAGAAAATTCATGCACCTCTCATGCACCAAGGGGCGAAATATCCTACGTTGTCACCTTGCCATACTTTTGAAGAGAGTGAGGCCCTAAGACGATAATTGAACTCGCAAGGAAGACCACCTATGACTAATGGGATGCTAAAACGTCTGTGGTATGGATTATCCAAGAATATAGCCACTTGTGTGCCCCTAACCTAAGAAATACAATAAAAACCAGCTCTCGCGATTTTATTGCTTTTCCTGTTTATATGACAGAAAATACGCATCTCGCCCAACAATTCTGCAACTCGTGCGTTTTACATCCCTGCCCAAATAAATTCACTCTGTAGGAGTGCGCGTGTTCCTTCATAGAGAATATACACAACGGTTGGATCCAGTTTTCGTCAAAAGCTGGTTTTGTACGTGACATATGAACGTTTGACGCGACACTTAAAAGACCACTTTATTATCGCCGCAAAATTCGACCCACACGCTTCAAGCTCCAGTATGTTGCTATGGGGGGTCTTAGCTTCTTAGGAGATGTCTTCCTTCTTAAAAAAGTTTCTTATTATCTTAGCCTTATGTATCTCTTTTAGGGAGGTACGGATGTCTTCGTGGTAGCCAATGGGCCCGAATAGGAGAAATGGAGGCCCAAACAAGTAATTTAAGAAGTGCGTTAAGTGCACGCGAACGTTTGACTCTGACACGATCAAGCTGGATATGCAGGCGTATACAATATGCATTCCACGTGCTCCATCGTACTCTCTCCGAGAACTAATCTGTTTAATACTTGTGAGTACAAAATTTTTGACTCTCTAAATACATGTGCGTTGAAAGTAAGATTGCAACTATACATTCTTCAAATATACACACTTACCGCTCTAGAATGCGCCTTCCCGAATCTAGTTACACGGGCCTCGTAACGCGGGTGGCATGGTGCATTAACAGTTTCGTGACGGCCCTGCAAGTTTCCATTCTCAGCCTTTTCGTGACTATTCGGGCCAGGAGAAGCGTGACGAACTGCACATAGTATAAATAGTGAGATTCGCGCCGATGTTCCTTTTGTTTGAATTTATTCTTTAGTACAGGATACGTAACAGATATCCGCTGGATCTGAGTTCGGCTCAGCAAGTTGTTCTTCACTCAGTGACAGAGGCTAGGTTCTTCTCTGCTCTTGCATTCTTGATGTTTCTAGTGTTTGGAAAACCCTCTACTATGGTAAAAACCCTATTTGTGTCAACTACTGTACCAAATACAATTTGCGTGAGTAAAGCTTTTCTCTGCCCGGGCGTCGACGCAAGGTCCTGTAAGCCTCAACGACTGGAGCGCAATACCACGTGATTATCAACATTGAGACCTCTATGTTACGTACCGTTTCTGACTTTTGGGAAAACTGAATTCAATTCCCATGCGCGCTGAAGGCAAATACAGATATATTTCCGCTTTAGGAATTGCATGAAACATGAAGCGCCACCACGTGCCGTGACCCTCGGAACTTCGCCTGTTCTTACAATGTGCTTCATTTGTCAGTTGAAAGTGGTCTTCTTCGTTGGCCACAGCATCAATGTCGGAAGAAAGAAAATCTTCTGGTATCAAGGCATATCATCCCTTTGTATCCGCTGCACAGAATGATGAATTTTTTTCCTTAGAGAGGGATATGCGTTAAAAAAAACTGCAGTAACGAATGAACCCAGGCGTGTCTTCGCAATGTGCTCCCAGAATTTCAATTTCTTACGCACCTGTGACAATCTTGAGCATCCCCTTATCTTCAAACTATAGAAGCAAATTTATTAGCTCATAGATTATAGTCGAGGATAAATTTCTCACCAGGATCATATGCAGAGTCCACGTGACAAAAACTGTAGTATTCTTTCCGGATTGGTTAAATTCTTTTCAAGTTCCGAGGATACCTGCAGCTTCTGTGCAAACCCTTAACCTATTGGCCAAAATTCAAATGCTCTGCAGGCTGAAAATATGCACGGCGGTTGAATTCAGCTTTCCGAGAAATCAAGCATGGTACGTAACATCTAGGTTTCACACCTTTCGGTAGAGCCTCATCGAAGCCGCATACCCCCGCAAATTATCTGATCAAATTAAAAACTCAATTGGCCTTTCTCGTGTCCTCATACACTAACTGCGAGCTGCGGGCTAGAAAGATCCTTTGTGCATAGAAAGTCACGGTACTGATAAAAATCATCTGTCGCGATCACATCTCACGACGCGTCTCCTGCGAGTCGCGTCGCGCGTTTTTTTTTTTTTTTGGGTAGCGTTCTCATCTACTTTCTGGCGTGCCCTTCTGGTCCTGCAAGTAATATAATTCACAATTGCGTTTCCGTGCCGGTGGACAGAAAAGTCACAGCCAGTTCCTCGTTTACTACTACGTGTTTCACCAATTGTCTTTCAAGCCTGTTTTTTTGTTTTTGTTTTGTTTTGTCTCAGGCCCTCATCGAGAAGCTTCCCCTGGCTAAATCCCACATACCACGCACAAACTAGCCCTCACACCGAGTGTCCGTAAATACCCTCTCCGCGGCTTTCACTTTTTTTTTGTTCAACTTAAGCCAACAGCAAGAACCACATCGGTATCGAGGTTTGACCAAAAACACATCTTCTCATCAAGGCCAATCTAGAGAAGAAATTGCATACAGAATTGACCTTTCTTTTCCCGGTTTGAGTACCATTGTGAGACATCTAGCGAAATCTTTCATATCAGCACAAGTCACACTGAAATGATTGAAATTCTTCGGAACCTTTATGAGGGCGAATTGCGCCAGCAGGAGAACCTCATTTCGTTACTCGGCGCCATCAAGGGCTCGAAAATCACGGGACTCGAGAGCCGTTTACCCTCGCTTTTGCGTGGCTTGCGTACCGCCAACCAAAAGCTCATGCAAGTGACCGGAAAATCCTTGGCAGACCTCAATTGCACGGGCGAGGGCATGGAGCTGTTCAAGATGTTTATTACCGAGTGCATATTGTGGTTCGACGCACATTTTGTGGTGTTTGAAAAGTTTCTTCTGTGCGTTTCCACCGAACACATTTATGAAGGAACACTTTACCAAACCCCATTGCTTCATTGCCATGAGTACATCCAGTTGGCTATTTCTGCGACGCCCATTTTGCGAAACCCGCTTCTTATCGAGAAATTGGGCGAAATCAAGGCTCGTGCAAGTACCTTAATCGAGAAGATCACCCAAATCACCTTGCAAGCACGTCTTGACGATATCAGTTTTGACCACGTGCGAACTGTTTGTGGTCGCAAAGTGACATGTTTCTTTACTCCGAACCAGATTGTCAAACGTACCGCAGACGTGCCTCTCTACATGGGCAGGTCCATGGTGGAAATGCTTCTATTGAACTTGGGCCATAAAGATCTGCAAAAGTTCGATTCTTTGGCGATTTTGGAAGTGCGTGCCACACCTGCAAAACGCTCGGTGGTGTACCCGCCGTTTCGAGTCAACGAATTATCCATATCGTTTTCACAAAACTGTATAAACTTCATGTCAAGTTCGCTAGATCAAAGACAGATGATGTTCACAGTTGAAGGCGAGGAATCCGTCGTTTCACAGTGGTTTCATGACCTCAAGAAAATATTCCCCACAGACGAAAACCTTCTTCTGAGCCCCACCGTGAAGCTGTTTGGATTGGGTATAGAAACAATGCTGGATTCCAGCTACCACGAATCGCAACTGCTGCCGTGCATGTCTGAGGAACTGAATGCTTTGAAAGGAAGGCGCTCGCTTGACTCTTGTCATTCCTCTGAGATTATGAAGAAGACATTTTCCTGTAGCGGTATTGCAACAGAGGATAAAGAGAGACAGCTCGAAGTGGTGGAGGTAGAGAAGCAGCGCCACTCCATCACAGCTGAATACGCGTCCCCGGACGACTTGGAAGCTGAGTTATCCTCCGTCGACAGCGTCAATTGTTTTGACATTGTAACCACCAAACCGGCCAAAGTGCTGGCCAAGGAAACTGCGCCTGTGGGAAATGACAGTCAAAAACCGGCGATCGAGCCAACTTTGACATCTGTCTACGCCAATGCAGCTGGCTCTGCGATTGACGTGAAAAGCTTTGGAAAGGAACACAACCCGTCTTTTGTGAGTCTACCTGCAGAACAGAAGAAGGTGATGAAAAAGAAATCGTTGCTTGAATTGTTCAGGAAAAAGAAAGAGGACAAAGCAGAGGATCTGAAAACAACGAGGGAGGAGAACAAAGAAGTCGTGAAAGGTGTCACAAAGAACAATGAAAGTTTGCAGAACACGGTTCAGCCTGAAGGATCAGACGAAAGCCAGTCAGAAAACGTGGCGGTCTTGGACCCAAAATACACGAAAATATCTGAGAAAAGGCATCCAGGCCTCCAGATCGAGATCCCGAAAATCAGTGCTTTTGATGTCAACAATAGCCAGCCTGGAAGCGCTGTATCTACTTCAAGTCGCACTTTGCCACCGCCGTTTGCGTTGCCCTCGTCAACTTCAACTTATTTCTTCAAACCGTACTTGAACGGTGGAAGCACGTACGATCTCAATTGCTCTACAGCGAGCTTCGGAGCACTCGATGAGAAACCGTATGAGATTCCCCAAGATTTCAAGGATATTGTTAACGCGGACGATACTCTTGATTTTTACATCACGCCCACGGAACCCAACTCGATAAAGGTCTCAAAATGGAAGAACCATTGCGGCAAATGGGAGTTGTTGACAGCAAATGAAAACGTATTCATGAAAATTGCGGCAAACTACAACCTCTACAAAAGCTGGTTGTTGATATTCAAGGAAGAGTATGACGAAAAATATGGTGAGATCATCGATAAGCCCCTCTTGGTGCTCGATCTTGACGAAAACACAAGCACGAGAAATTCCACGGCGCTTGATGTCGAAGTGCATGCGGTCGATTCGTTTTCAAAACTCAAAACACATATTATTGTGCGTTGCTACAACCGCACTCTAGTGCAGGCGATCTCGACCAATCTTAGCAACATTTTGGAGGTAATGGAGAGCAAGAAGGGGCTCAAACAGTCCAATACTTTCGAGTCGAGCGGTACGCTTTCGTCGTCTTTGATGAGCAAGTCGGACGGTACACTCTCGTCGTCTTTGATGAGCAAGTCGAACGGTACACTCTCGTCGTCTTTGATGAGCAAGCCAAGCACTTCCTCAACTCTCACAAGTATATTCACACAAATGGAGCAAAAACAAACCCCTGTGTCTTCTGTGTGCAAGACTTTCGAAAGCACACAGGATGTGGTTGCAGGCGCAAAGTTGTTGCTTGATCGTATGACTATCAAGTTGCACAAGCAGATAGATGCATGCGCAGAAGTACATAAGGCGTCATCGTGGAGGGCACTTGCAATGTATTCCTTGAATATTCTGCATTCTGTCGATTCCACTCAAAGTGGGTTTTACCACTTCGACATGAGCATAAATGAGGCTTCCGATGAGAATAGCCAGGATATGTATCTGTGGGCATTCAAAGACGACGAAATCTACGAGCAGATCGACAGGATTGGTAAGGCCGCCTTGCTTGTCAAGACAATGGGTGCCGAGACATACATGCTTGAATGTAGAGGCAAGAAGGAGTTGAAACGTCTAATCAATCTATTCTAGAGTCATGCCAGCATATTCTGGGGAAGCGAGAGCCACGCCCCCGGAATCAATTATTATCATATAATTAATCGACGAGAGATGCCCTTGGTGGCCGTGCTCATTTTTTGACTGGATTTAGTAGAAAGACGCTTCTTTGTTATTGAGTTCTAAGTCAGTTATCATGTTTTCCTGGGTAGAGTGCCATATTGCACAGCATGGCTGTCTTGCCAAGACCTCGTGAAAACGGCAGCAACTTGTGCACGATAATTTGGTTCAACTTGCCCCAGAGTGTTTTGCCCAAAGAGATACCCTGAATATTGTACTCTTTTGGTAGTAAAAGAATCGCGGCCCCCTATAGTTACCAGCAAAATCCACGATCTGGTCACTTGGTGACGTGGAACGAAAAGGGTTTTTTTCAGGTGAGTTATTATCCAAAGAGGAGCTTTTTCCAAGCATAAAACATCTGTAGTAATGACTTGGCTGGTAATATAGAACTGTTGAAATTCAGATCCAAGTCTGACTGCGTCCAATCACCATGTTTTCCCGAAATAGCCGCCAATCCAAAACCCAATGTAACTCGAGAAACATGTGCATTGACTTGTCTGTTCTTCGTAGCCTAGCGAACTGTAGCATCATGTGGTTCTAATCATGTGATAGCTGTCTTGCTTCCCTCGCGTGCTTCAATTAAAGCATAGCCTTAGGGCGTGTGTATGTAGTTATATGAAGTTCTACCTCCGTTTATTTATTGCCGTTAAATTAGACCTCACCCCGAACTCTCCTTAACATACAGGTTTTCGTTGACTCTGGAATATCTTCATATACTAATATCCAATGTCTGATACCATTGCGCAAGCTTTGTTCTCGAGCCCCGAATGCGTTGACGAGTCATCGGAGGGTGGCTCAGCAAGATGGTTTCAAAATCATCGAGACGTTCCTGATTTTCTACAACTGGTAAAGTTGACGGTGTGGTGTCCTGTGACGTGGAGACACTATCTGCTTGCAGTGAGGCTCTTTCTTTGAATGAACGCCTGAAACTTCATTTGAAATTCTCCTTATATCCTCGGAATTGTAGCGAAGCTGGCGTTCAATGAAGTGAAGAACTTCTTGGGGATAATTCTCTACGTAAATTTCTGCGTCAATGTGTGTGAGAAAGGTTTCTTTTGAGTGGATATTCGACTTTAGTTGATGCAAAACTTCATTGAGTGCGTTTTTCTCAGTTTCCAATTCCTTAAGTCTTGACTGCAGATAATTCGAGTATGAATCAAATGGGATTCTGCCCTTCATGTCAAGTTTCGTAATATACTACGGTAGATCGAAAGAATGTACTTATGTTTCATGCATGTCCGCGAAGCGTCGTGGAAGATTTCACTTGAACCAAAAGAAGTTTCGTGTCAGGTTCTAACTATCGATTGAGGTCTGTAGTACGGTATCTGACGATATTTTTAGTATGTAGATCTTCGATGTAACCAGTCTAGCTTTCTGATCCACTTTAGTGGGAAAGCCAAGGTCTTTATAGGACAAGGCAGCCACCATTGTGTGCTGCGTTACCATTGTTTAATGCTTGGCCAGCTCTAGTTCGAGCCTGGCGTCAAGACAGTCGGAGGTGCTTGGAAATACTCGTAGTACTTGCCTAAAAGAAACACCTAACATTTCGCTGAGATATATATATATATATATATATATATGTTTTTTGCTTGATACACCTGACATCTGATTGAGGACTGGTAGCCAAGTTTGTTTACCTAGCTCTACACAAAGCTACATATGAATATATATAAAATCCGAGTTAGCTTCGCTACCATGTCTTGCTTTGATATCTTGGCTTGGCTGCGTATGCACTTCTGTACCAGCATCATAAAAAATTAAAGAATATTTTTCAGACATAAGACTACGTCGCAAGGTGACGTTTTCAAGGATCCTTTGCAAAAATTGCGGTAAAGTTTGAAGAGGAATGTGCGCTCACTTCTACATTAATGTAGTACGCTGTGAACTATATGTAACTACTATTTCTAGCTAAATGCATGAAATATCTCGAAGTGGTCTAGCAACGCTCAAAATGCATGATTAATGGCTGACATTGTTGAGCTAGTTCAGAGATGAAGCTGCAATTGTAGCAAGACTCGCTATTGAAAGATGTTTTCCTGTGGTGGCAGGGTGAATATGCTCTGATGTGGATTTATCGTGCTGATATGACTGGGAGTCATCTAAGAAAGACATCGCTAGGAATGTTCTTTTACTTTTTTTTGCTTGATCCATCTGATCAAGGAACGGATGTGTAGAGTGATTTAGATAAGCAACACATATAGTTCGTTACCCTATAAGAAATATCAAGGCTTAGACAGAAGGAAAAGAAGAAGAGAAACAAATACTCTATATCAAAGATCTTGTGGGCGATTTCCGTAAGTTTAGTTTCTATTTGGAGACTTCTGCTATCAATGAGGAAAGGGGCTTCAAAAATTGCACTACAACATGATTTTTGCACTTTGCACTTTGGCCTCTGCTCAAAAGCGTAGGCGTTTCATTGAATATGTGAAATCAGAGAAAACAAAATCACCATATAATATTGTTTTCTTGACTTCTCGTTCCGTTTTATCGGAAAAGTGAAGCCACATGGCAATCTGAAACAAAGTTGACCAGAAACCTGTTCACATGCTGGAGAAAACTGACTCTAGCTCGCTTCAATTCCTAGGATCAGTCGTGGTGAGCTCAAATGGTAATTATTGATGTGAGAGACGATTATGATATACTCAAAGATTTCATCCCGCCATAGAAGGAAAACATTTCGGATTACAGTGAATAAGCTTTCTAGGTACATTCTGGAGACGAAAGTTGATTCGACTGAGGTTTAGACATGGGCAGACTCTTCCTCTCGTCCACTCGTAGCTGACTGTAATGAGGAAATATAATACATGAGTCTGTCAGGTTCTAGCTATCGGCTGAAGTCTATAGTACGGTATATGACGATATATGTATGTACATCCTCGATGTAGCAAGTCTGGCTTTCTGATACATTTGAGTGTGCCCCAAGTTCCGCATAGAGGTTTCCGCGAGTTCCATTGTTTCAGATAACCCCACTCTGAGTTTCACATAAACCCATTGCGTGGCAAAGCTGTGTTATGGTTAAGTGCTTTAACCATCCTCATTAGGACTTACCAAGCCACCCTTGTAGATCCTAGTCAGTTGACCGAGGAAAAGGATCTTGGTAATTAGCACAGCATCGAAGACCTCTTATGGACAGTATTGCCACGTGATACTCGACGCCCAAGGCCTATTCTGCAACAAATAGACCAGTGTTGCAATAACTATGCGAAAAATAATATATTCCAATATTATTATATATTTCAAAAACTTCCTCATATATTGATCATTATAATTATAATGTAAATATGGAATATATAATTACTATGTTGAAATATATCGCCTTATTGGAGTCAGTGCTCATGTTCTAGACGGTGAGTGTGCTCTTGAACGTCCACCTTGACCATGGCGAGGCTACTCGTGTTTCATTCAATTCGATATGCTACATTGTGTTTCACACACATGCATCAGTCAAGATTCGCAGTCTACGTGTCTTGTTTCTAGCCTTTGAAACTTACTTTGCTACTTTGCGAGTATTTGGCGGCCTGAGTTTAAATAAAATTCCCAACAAGTCATCATCGTCGTCGTTACAGTCATGATCACTTTGCCCAACCGATTCTGTCACCTGTAGGCGATCAGTGGTTCCTTCACCTTCGCTAACTTCCACCACCTCGTATTCTTCGTCGAAGATTGTCTCGGCCTCGTCTAATATCACGCCTAGGGATTTGAGAAATGCCAAATTCTTAATTGTGTTTGAGCTCAAGCGGTTTCGTTTTTTTGTTACCACATCATTCAATCGGGAGAATAAAGATTCACAAGACGCGGACATGGCAGGCGTGGCCAAAAAGTCTTTTGCCATTAGATAGAGCACGGGACAAGCTCTCTTTCGACTTTCATAAAAAGTGCCAATATCCTCATCGTCGTTCTCTCTATCCTCAGAGAGATATGCCTTTATCTCGTCTGACCGCCCAGACCTGTCACGACAGAGAAAGCTCTCGCGCATACTCCTCGCCTTATGATTTGTTTGATTGAAGTCAGATTCTCCCCTTCGTGCACCAGTGTAATTAGATCCCGTCGTCTCCACAACATCAAGATGCCGCTTATACTCGTCGTAAACTTGATATAAATAATCCTTGATTTTACCCAAGACCGAATGAGAGTAGCCAAGCTCCTTGAACACATCCAATTTCAATCGAGGATCGAGTACTGAGTCAAGGTAAAGATTCTAAATCGAACTGATGTCTTCACCATCTATGGGATAGTAAGAAAGCAACTTCTCTCGCGCCTTCTCTATGCCTAATGCGCAAGAGGGTTGCTACTCTCAAATCCTTTAGTTTGCCAGTCCTCAAGCTCCTCCAAAATCCTATGAACAGAAGGGATTGTTAAACTAACTGTCAAGCTTTTGTGAGCTTGGAGAGTAAGTGTAGCTTCCCGAAAAATAAAAAAAAATTAAAAAACAATCCGAAGTATATCACGAACAGTTATAGCTCCACTCTTCTTTGGAGATGTTGAAGACCTTGAGCTCAAGTGTGTTGCGTCTCGCTTCAGACAAACGACTTGTTCTCGTCAAAAGCTCAGTGATTTCCGGTCCGAGATAAATGATTCGATCGATCATGTTGTAAGTCGATAGCCCCCGAGTGTCATTGCTTTTCATAAGCTTTTCTGGCTCCGCCGCTCGTCCTTCATCACGCTTGCGATCGGCGACAACTTCCAAAAAGGAATTGTGCAAATAACG
>JAKTUB010000458.1:0-18481 GCA_030556465.1 Metschnikowia picachoensis | reverse complement strand
AAGGGCCCATTGAGCTTGCTGTATATTTTCTTGCTAGTGGGTGTGGCCATCCCAATTGGGTATGGTGTTGTTGTGGATGACGTAGTCTCTATGAGATCTTACCTTGGCCTCATTTCTTTGGGGCTTGGTGACTCGCTTGCGTCGATTATTGGCAAACGCTTCGGAAAGATCAAATGGAGGGGCGAGTCGAGAACTATTGAAGGCACTGTAGCATACATCGTGGTTACATTTGCTAGCTTCGTTTTTGTTGACTACTACTTGTTGCCAGAGGGCGCTCGCGTGAAGAATTGGGAAAACATGTTCATTGTCTCGCTCGTGGGTGGTACTATTGAAGGATCCACCTCCTTGAACGACAACGTGTTGATTCCTTCTCTTACGTTGATCACTTATGAGTTGCTCAACAAGGTCTTCTGAGCACTTTCCGTGACGTTATAGATTTTACACGATTTAAGAATCAATCATTTTAAAATGCTTTATTTTAGATGAGAAACATTGGCTGAGAACCCTCAAAGTCATCACGAAGGCCTCTACTCCTACGATTTATGCGGTAGTCATCAGTAACATGCAATTCCCTGAAAGTAGCAGGTGGCAAATTTGATTTCATCTCCGGCTTAGGAAAGTCTGTGGCACACTTTTCTGTGTATTCCTTCAAATCGTCCAGAGGCAGGGTAAGAAACGTGTCTGGGAAGGTTTCCTTGCAACTTGGCGCCGCGAATTTTGGGCGCAAAGAAATCTTGAGAAATTCTAAGTCGTCACGTGGAGTATGTTGGTCAAAATAGTCAGACGACACCGAGTTTAATCTTCTTGGTGGCCGTGTGTATTGTGCCCGAGCATTCGCGTTAAACGTGAGCATGTGCACTGAATAATCCTCCAAGCCCGACTCGTCTTCAGATTCAAAATCATGACAATGTGAAAACTGTCTGAGGTTTTTGAATTTCTCGGAGATCATACTCGGTTTTTCAATCATTTTTGCGTCACTTTGTACTTCAGCTGCGTATACATCTTCATAGTCCGAGTCACTATCACATACTAGGGCATTTCCATGTTCCTCTAGGCGCATATGATCCACAAAGCCGTAGTCGAAAACATCCGAGAGCTTAGCGTAAGACAGGTTAGAAGATGACGATTTGGATGATAGAGATCGCGTATAATATGGCTCTCTGGACGGTCTGCGCACAAGTATCGGTGCCAGAGGCGGCTTAATATTCATCATGAGAGAGTAATCCATCGATGGAGGGATTTTGAAGGCTTCAGCAGCAAGCTGGAAGCGATTGACGGAATTAATCTGGTCATCGAAAAATGGTTCTTTCATCTATTTGAATAGTGGGAAAGAAAATAGTGTTGGCCTAACTACTGTGGGAAGATACACTGTAATTATAGATAAGACGTTGGATTCGGCACGTGCATCGTGCGTCTTGTGTTGATAAGTTTTTTTAGCATGCAGGCAATCGCAATTGCTGTGCCGCGAATTTAAGAAGCGATCGTGTGCTTTTTGTCTTTGCTAATTTGGCTTGTGGATCTAATCATCGACTGGGAATCTGGGATTGTTTACCTGGTCTTCAAAAAAAAAAAAAATATATGTATACACGTAAACAGAATCCCTCATGCCCGCTTCGCTCGAAACAAACTGCGTTTGTCAGTTAAGCAATTTACCGATGACCAAAGTCTTTTGGCGTGAGTATGTCTGGGGGATAAACGGTTTTCCCCTTAATGGACGCATATCTATTCTTATCTAGCTTAAAGTTGCTTGCACGTACCTCTACTCGCGGCCGCTGGCCGCTCCTATAAATACTTGCTCGCGCTAGGGTCGTGGGGTTACCACGCCCACAAGTACCTCACGTGACTATCTATGGCTAGAGCCCCGGAGGCCGGTTGGTATCCTAACAGTACGCAACCTAGTCAAGATGCGCTAAGAAACCAAGCTAAAAAGATCATAACCATTGCCTCAGTGTTGAGGTGACTCTGAAGCTTCGAAGTAAATCAATCACTCAACCAACACTGCATTATGTTGACATTTTAGTGAAGCAAAATTATAAAAAAACAGAATTTACTACAGCTTGAATGAGCTGAGAAAAAAAGTATCACGAAGTAGCACGAAAGAGCGTCGATCATCAATTGCAGATGGTGCCCTGTAATTGCTACCAGTAAGCCAAAGATGGCTTTGAAAAGAGCAAAAAAATGTATATCCTGCATCAGATGTGCGTCTATCCTTAAGTGGTCGCGGTGGCGATGGAATCTGCCTTTATGGCGTTTGTCGGTGATGCTAATAAGAGGTGGATTTTCAGTGGAAAAGTGGAATACTAGGCTCACGTTCCAGAGTTCATACGCGAGAAAACCATAATGCTTCTTTACCAAACTTGAAAAACTGCCGCGAATTGTGAGGACTTAGAAAAAATCTTTCGGAGATAATCTAAAACAGAAGAACGCATGTCGCAATGTCCAAGGCGGCGTGCGACATATGTGATTCGATCACATTGCCCCACTGAACGGGTGCCTCCGAAAAACTTCAGGGCATAAAGTTACAGAATCTATGACAGCTTCTGCAATGACAGGCTTTAGAAAACTGTAGGCTGGGATCTCTTTCAAAAAAAAAATGGCAAGATGCTGGACCAAAGCTACCATATTGTGGCTTATACTGCGTGTATGCATTCCTTATCACAGCGCAGACTTCTCCTGCAGAATCTGCTCCACACTGCACAGTGCCTTAGATCCTGCTCGCCAGCTAATTAAACTTCCGTTTTCTCTCTCTTACAGTCTTAAGTCAACGCCCTTTTTTCTTCATAGTATAGTTTACGATCGATCTTTCTTCCGCTTATGGTTTTGTTACACGTGTCAAACATCTTTATCACTTAGCTAGAAACAAAACCTTTTTGTTGGATCTGTAAACGGCCATAGGCTCTTTTAGCGTTATCCGCAAGCTTATCGGCCAACCACCGAGAACCGACTTCAAGAAACACCACAACTTAGAACTGAAGTTAAAACACCAAGCTTTACCATTTGAACAATAAGCTCAATAGGCTGGTCGAAAAAAGGAACGTTTTCTTGTTGAATCATAAGAAAAAATCAAGGAAATATATCGGTTCGCAGTCATGGCAATGATGCTGCCTTTTAGAGCCTCGGCACAAACATCCCCTTCTGCTACCCGAACCAAAAGATCCTCTGCTTCACGTTCCTCTGCTTCCCGCTATTCGAAAAATACTGATGCGTTTGATTTTACTGCTTTTCGGGACACTTTGCCGCCCAACACCGGGCCGCCCGGAACTACGCCGGTGATAAGCGGCGGTCAAGCAAATACCAGCAAGAAGTTGAATCATGTGCCTTGTAAGTTTTTCAAACAGGGCGTGTGTCAAGCAGGAAATTCATGCCCATTCAGTCACGATTTTGCGGGAGTGTTGTCGGCTGAAAAGCTTCCTTGCAAGTACTTCCAAAAGGGAAACTGTAAGTTTGGCTCGAAGTGCGCTTTGGCACATATATTGCCAGACGGAACAAGAGTTAATGTGAAGCTGTCACAACGCCGGAACAATGATCACTACAGGGGATGTGTTGAACCTTCACCTAAGACTTCGAATCACCAATATCTACTGTCAGATCGAACGAGGAATTCTTCTGGCCAAAACGTGAGAAAACGTTATCTCGATTTCAGTAAATCAGAAGGCCCGGCAGGTCCGGACAACCCGGCCATTTTCCCCGGCAGCATCCTCAAATATATTACACCAAGCACGAACCCGTTCTTAGCAGACCTGAGCTATTTCAAGCGTGGACTGAAAAGCAGGGCTAAACAGGATCAAAGATATGCTTCGGCGCCCCGTGAGTGGCTGTACAGCACTACTTCAAGGTCAGATACTAACGATGCAAGCATCATCTCTCCGGCGAAATTTATGTCTGAGGTTTCGCCTTCGACGAATGAGTGCTTGTTCTTCAATTTTGCTGGGCAACCTTCGCATGTAATGCCCTTATCTAGAAAGCCATCTTTTCATCACGATCAAAGCTCATCCTCGTCTCCTTTGATGACTTGCAATAAGATTGTGGTCAAAGGCAGTGCGTCTATTCAGGATGATGAGGATGACGCCAGCTCAGACGACGCGTACTATGAGGATTATATCCCCGCCTCGTTGGCCAATCTCATATTCACACCACAGGAGAAGAAACGACGCGAGTCAAGGTCTCAGTCAGGGACGTTATTGGTGCGACCAGTGATTGACCAGGAATCGAAAATTCAGAGGAAAGTGTCGAATCCGAGCCTTTTTGGTAACTGCGAAGTTAACCAAGAGGGAGTATTTTTGATGTATTAATTTCTTTTCTGTTTTTCACATCAAAATGATCATCAAGTCTTTGGATTGAGTGTTCCTCAGGACAGTTGTGACTTAGAAAAGAGAGAAGACAGAGATGCTGGGCATGCTTTATCTTCAAGGGACAAAACTTTTCAGAATTTTAGACTTTATTGTTTGGCTTTATCGAAAAATGAATATTGCAACAGAGAAAATTGAGTATGGTAAGTTAAAGATCAGATGTCAGACAGGTGTTAGACAACATTAGTCGCAGGCTGGGATGAAAAGCACTTGATTCAAGTAAATTGCATTGCGATGATTGGGTCACATCCACAGTTCGTCGAGCGTATGGCCCGAGTCCGAGTAATGTGATAAAATATGGCTCAAAGTATGGTTTCGATGTTTCGAACTGGTCGACCCAAGGACCGTTCAGTCAGCCCCGAGATAATCAGGATAATATTCTCCCCCCTTACAAAACCAAAACATAATCACAAGTTCTCCATTAGTCTATTTACAGGATCTGTTTGGGTGGCGCTCTGTAGATATCGGCACACTCTCTCAAATGATGCTCGAGCGCCTTTATGTCGTTCATATCCATCTGGGGCTTCAAACCGCGCACGTGATCACTGTGGAGTAACGTGCCCACAAACACCAATTCATTGGTGTATGGATTCATGGTGGCTACAATATTGTCAGTGACAACTTTCTCTGTGCGGGAGGGTTCAGGCAGTGCATCACCCGATACAATCATCTCTTGTTTCGTGGTAACCTGCACGACAAATTGCACCAAAGAGGTCACGTCATTTCCGTCTGGGATCGGCACAAAAACCACCAATTTGGGGTTTTTCTCCACGCTCAACAAGTTCCATTTCAATTTCAGCCCAATGGGGAAAGTACGGACACGTGCAGTCAAAGATTTGATCACCTCAGTTCCGGCGATCCCGTCTAGCTGGGTCTGCACATATGACTGACGCTGATTGATTGGCAAGGAGCACGCGGCGGCAAAGATTTTATTCGTTTTCACGTACTTATCTACCGCCAGCTCCTTCCAGTCGTTGAACTGAAGCTTCAACTTGGTATCGTTCTTGAAGCGCGAAACGGAATATGTGTTAAGACCAAAAAGGCCGATTCTCTTAAATAAAAGCTTGAGCCACGACTTCACGGGCGCCAGCATGAATGTGGGAGGCACGTAGTAGTCGCTCACCACACCGATGGCCTTGATGGGCATCGTGGTCATGGCGGCACCCTTATCTTTACTCTTTTTCACCGGTTTCTGTTCCTCCGTGGCGTAATTCCTCAATCCGATCGCCGAGATTTTTTGTGCACTGGCCCAACGCAGTGAAGATACCGCGAGCCCCATTCCGGGACGCGTTCTTGCAACCAAACTGAACATGCTCGAGGCTATAGGTGTGTTTGTTGGCTTAATTGAGGTTTCAACTCAGGTTAGGTGCGAAATTTTGTGGTCCTGCATAGAACAGTTCCACAGGCATGACCCATATACCGACATCAGATGTTGCAGACATGATTCAAAGACATGAGCATGATAGTAGCTAAATCAATATGGACAGAACGCACTTTGATACTCAAATTTAGTGTAGTTGTCCAAGTGTGAAGATGGTCACATGAAAACCAAAGTTGAGACTGTGTGCAGGGTGAGCCAAGATGCTCATAGTGTCAAGTCTCGAAAGACATAACGACCCCCAGATTCACACGCAGGTACCTTTAAATTTCTGCGTCCTATAACTCTACTTGTGTGAAGATTACACCACCACAGGTATTTTTCAGAAACATTTCTCGTCAAATGCATCGTTTTGATATGGCTGGCAGATGACTGGCTGGGGACCCTGGGGATACACCCGGACACCACGAAAAAGAGCGATGCGATACAGGCTTCATCAGCCTTGCGGCCTAAAGCATCAGAAATCACCCATCACACCTGGAACGCCACAGGATGCCACCAGCCAGCACGAAAAAAGCGCCCGAAAAAGAACGATTTCTCCAGTGCTGCGGCGACATTTCGCTCGAGCTCGTGGCGTCGCTCAAAACGGCACGTGATATCAATTTAAACGGGCTTATTACGCGGTTTGCGAAGAAGTATAAGCTCAAAAACCAGCCACGGTTAACCGATATCATCCTGTCGATTCCGGACCAGCATAAGAAATACTTGCTTCCGAAACTCAAGGCGAAACCCGTCCGCACGGCCTCCGGTATCGCCGTGGTGGCCGTCATGTGCAAGCCTCACCGGTGTCCCCACATAGCATATACAGGAAATATTTGTGTTTACTGTCCAGGAGGGCCAGACTCGGACTTCGAGTACTCTACGCAATCATACACGGGCTATGAGCCCACATCCATGCGTGCGATCCGTGCGCGCTACGACCCCTACGAGCAAGCGCGTGGGCGGGTGGAACAGCTTCGTCTGTTGGGTCACTCGATCGATAAAGTCGAGTACATTGTGATGGGCGGAACATTCATGTCGTTGCCGCTCGCGTACCGCGAGGAGTTCATTGCGCAGCTCCACAACGCGCTTCTGGGATACACGGGGCGTGATCTTGATGAAGCGATCAAATACTCGCAACAGTCCCAGACAAAGTGTGTGGGCATCACGATCGAAACGCGGCCTGATTACTGCACGGAAACACACTTGAGCGACATGCTAAAGTACGGGTGCACGCGCTTAGAAGTGGGCGTGCAGTCTGTTTACGAGGACGTGGCACGTGACACGAACCGTGGCCACACAGTGAAGGCTGTTTGTGAGACGTTTGCCGTGGCGAAAGACGCCGGCTACAAAGTCGTCAGTCACATGATGCCTGACTTGCCCAATGTGGGCATGGAGCGTGATCTTCAGCAATTCATAGAGTACTTCGAAAACCCAGCGTTCCGCACAGACGGGCTAAAGATCTACCCGACCTTGGTCATTCGCGGTACGGGTCTATATGAGCTCTGGAAGAAAGGTCTTTATAAGTCATACAATGCCAATGCGTTGATCGACTTGGTGGCACGCATCATGGCGCTCGTGCCGCCGTGGACGCGGATCTACCGTGTGCAGCGTGATATCCCCATGCCTTTGGTGACATCTGGAGTGGAGAACGGAAATCTCCGAGAATTGGCCTTGGCCCGAATGAAGGATTTCGGCACGCTGTGTCGGGACGTGCGCACGCGAGAAGTGGGCATCCAGGAAGTACATCACAAAGTGTCGCCGGACCAGGTCGAGCTTATACGCCGGGATTACTATGCCAATGGCGGATGGGAGACGTTTTTGTCGTACGAGGACCCCAAACAAGACATATTGATTGGGCTCTTGCGTTTACGGAAGGCCCTGAAAAAGCACACGTTCCGCAAGGAGTTTACCAAACAGCCCACATCGATTGTGCGTGAGCTTCATGTGTACGGATCAGTGGTGCCGTTGCATTCACGTGACCCAAGAAAGTTCCAGCACCAGGGTTTTGGTACTTTGCTTATGGAAGAGGCCGAGCGGATCGCGAGGGAGGAGCATGGCACTCGAAAGATATCTGTCATTTCCGGTGTTGGGGTACGGAATTATTACGCGAAGTTGGGCTATGAGTTGGACGGGCCTTTCATGTCGAAAATGCTTGATTGAGCCTCCTTGGAAGCCGCTGATTTGATCAGCTAGATGTGTCATTATTATGCTTGTTCGTGCTGTAGATCCATAAGGAGGCCAAATGTCTTGAGTTCAGGCATCAGGACTTCATTTGCTACGGCTCGATTTCGAAAACGTTGTCAAAAATAGTCAGTAAGCAGAACAGAAAGTCGGGGCACGGCTGGCGTAGGTGAATCTGAAGCATTAATATACAATAGGACCTGCTTATAAGGATCCTTCCTTTTTGGTAAAAAGTAAGAATAGTAGCCAGGTTATCTTATTGAAGAGAAAATGCTGTACAGGAAAGCCAATTTAAAGAATGAATCAAGACACGATCTTAGCTACAAGTGACTTAGCATCACATTGTCTGAGTTCTGCCCCAAACGAGTCAATGTACTTTGCAGCTGCACTGGGGTTGCTAATAAAGAACTTCTAATATGTGGCTGCGAAAAAAGTCTAGCCATTAGGGCGATGGCAACCTAGGTAAATCTTATACGCCGCCAAGCCAAGATATCAACGCAAGGAAAGGCAGCGAAGCTGGATAGGGTTCTATATATGTTCATGTATAGTTTTTTGGTGAGCAAGGTAAGCAAATTCTGGCTCCCAGTCATTTGTCAGAGGTATCAAGCAAAAAAAAAAGTCTGGGTCAACTCTCTGGGTGAACTCATCTAGCTCTTTGTCTCTTACAAGTTCCCGACCATTTCCAAGCCTCCATCATCCGGCAACGCATCATCCGAAACAAAGTTAGTTTCGCTTTCATCTGAAGCATCCGGCAATTATGTCGAAAGATGTTTCCGAATTACTGATTACAGGTGAAGAGAAAAAAGCCCCGACTTCTGCTAGCACATATGGACGATGTTTTTAGGCATCATGTTCCAAGCCTGAAATATCCACTGAAATACTTTGCGAATCCCTACATTCTAGAGAGTCACGTTCATTCCTCTTCTCATCGGCCATGTCGTTGACCCAACTCTTGCCATGTAACAATTCTGTCATCACCCATGTGCCGACCAAAGGAAGGCTTGCAACCAATCCATTCGAATAGTTCCGTATATTCACACACATGGAGTTTATCGCAGTAGGGGGACCAAAAGAGCGGGGGTAAATTGCTAATAATAATGTGAATTTGACAAAAAGTCGTCCAGTCTTCCAAAAGGCCTCTAGCAGCTATTTCACGTTCCCGTCCAGGTGGTTCATGCTCTCAGATACATGCGTCCATCAACGCGTTCAAGTTCAGAAGGATTCCGAAGGGCGCTTGACTTGTGTCAAGGCGTGAAGAATGTAAGCTGGTCACGCGAGTCCCCAAAAGTCTCATAATTATGTCCACAGGGTATGAAGCCTTTCGTTCCATCTGCTGTTTAGAACGATTTTCTTCGAAAATTGCGAAATATGCCAAAAACAAAGGCTACTCATATATTTTATGGAAAAAAAAAAACTAAAAAGGGATTTCAGTTATAGATTCAGTCTTATCTTTTAAAACCCGATCTTCTGAACAGGACACACCGTAGTTTATATCTCCTGATGAATAAACTTGAACGAACTCAATCTCATGCTCTGAGCCTTGAGTGCAGAACATCATTCAACTCGTTTATTGCCTAAAATCTCCGTTCTCCTTTCGCCAATGTGTATTTGCTTCGACAAACCAAAGGAGTGCCACAGCTTGATTGAGAAAAAACTAAAAAACATTAAACTATAATACAAAGATACATATAAGATGCTAGAGATTATCCGGAATTTGGCGGCTAGAGAAAGGCCGATTGGCTGTATTTAATGCAAAAGATGAGGAGACGCGAAGCATCCGTCTTCATCAACGATAGGCGGAGTGATGACGAAGGCTGTTTTTGTTACCCTGAGATGGGTGACCACCCTCGCGTGACCAACCGGGGATGTCTTCACCAGAACCGCCAACAGGCCGTTCCAACACGACGTTTTCAAGCCCTAACGCATCGCTGAGCCATGGGTGGTTGATCATGCCGCCAGCGTCGGCCCTGGTCTCGGGCTGTAACGTCAACATAGGGAGAAGAAAGTCCGCGATCTCCACGGCATCACTGACCGAGAACTTATACTTTTCAATTAAAACGTCTTTCAAACCCCATGGCTTCAATTTCGAGATGCGGTGAAGCTCGCCTTTGTGATTAAAGAACTCACGTGCATTTAAGCTCTCCTTGAGCATTGAGCGTGGGAAGTACCCGATCAACTCAATGATTTGCGCAATATGGTCGTCATCTTTGGTATACGACTTCCCATTGCGTGGGTCAAATAAATAGTCGCCAGTCAATAACTCGAAAATTAGGCACGCAAACGACCACAAGTCTGCAGACGCGCCCCAATGGTAGCCAAGAAGCACTTCTGGAGAGCGGTACTGCCGCGTCTGGATCTCATCCGTGAAATGATGGTGCACCCAGCAGGCATTGCCCAAATCGGCGATTTTCACCGAAATCAACTCATCTTCGTTGATCACCATTGGGTCGGTGTGTTCAATTCCAGTGGCAGACTGGCCGAAAAAGGGGCCTGGGTTGTTGCCGTTATGCGAGATTGACATCGATGAGAGCGAGTTGTTCAAGCTTTTCTCATTCATTTCTGAGTCGTCATTGTCGGAGTTGTTGACAAAAGAGCTGTGGCTGACAGTCGGGTGAAAGCCCGGTTTTGAGGCGCCAGCTGCGGTCTGTCCCATGAAGGACGGATGTGGCTCAGCCATCTTGTAAGAGCCGTTTCCGGCAGAGTTGGCCATAAACGACAGCGGTGCCATGGTGGGTTTCATGGGAGTGTTGCTCGTGGTAAAGGCTATACCCTGCACATTGGCAAATGACTTGCTAAAAGACCGCAATGGCGAAGGCAACGGCTGTGATCCGGTGATAAGAGAATGCCGACGCACGCCGCGCCCGTTTCTTCCCCAATTAGGCAGCTTAGGCATCTCCGAAATCAGTTGAACCCGCTGGAGTGGCGTGTTCACTTGCGGACTGGCGGTTCCTGAACCCGTTGCGGGAAACAAGCTAGCACGCGACTTCGTACGCAGCATTTTCCGCTGAAGTTTCACCTGCTGTTCTTCTTCCTCCACCATTCGCACAATTTGCTCGACATCTCCGATTTCAATGAGCACGTTTTCCGGCTTAAGGTCAGTGTGGATTACGCCGCACATGCGGTGTAGAAAGTCCAAGCAGGATAAAATTTGCTTGGCGATTTGTTTGACAAAAACGATGGGAATGCCACGGTGCTTGTAGCGGCGGATTAGCCCGAGCAAGTTCTCGCCCAACACCTCGAAAACCATGCACACGTGTACGCCATTTGGGCCCTTGTGTGTAAAAGTGTCAAGAAGTTGAATAACGTGTTGGTGGCCCGGATGGTGCAAATCGGCCGTGGTGACTTTATCCAAAAGCTTAATCTCGTCGATCGCCGTGTCCGTGTAATGCTTAGCACTGCGCACGATCTTCATGGCCACGTGGCATTGCTTGTCGTTATCGCGAGCCAACCACACTGTGGAGAAATGGCCCCAGCCAAGCTTTCGCACAAGTGTGTACTTGTTGTTTTTGTAGGTCTCACCAATGTAGCACGTGTGGTAGCCGCCAGGCACGTAGTCCTTGAGGTCTTCCTCGTTCTCCGGGTTCACGTTCGCAAATTCGTCATCATCGTCGTCATTTTCTTCGTCCTCATCGTCGTCACCGCCAGCATTGTCCTCGAAATCTTTACGTTTTCCCGTGATAGTAAAGTCCTCATAATCTGATTCCTTGGGCACGAGGCCCTCCTTGCGCTTGTATTCAACATCTGCTTGTGTGTATTCCGAGTCGTCGAGCGTGCTTTGGCGGTCTAGAAAAGCTCCCAGATGGTACGACTCGGCAAGCCTATCTTTTAAGGACGTCAACGGCACTTCATCGTCGAAAGAGGTGGTGATCGGCGCCAAATCGGGCCGAAAAGATTTCACCAGCGGCAGCAGTGTGGCCGTAGACGCCATGCCGGCCAAGGGGAAGAATTTAAGCGCCAGGTCGCCAGTAGCACTGCCACTGTTGTGTCTCGCAGGCGCTATCTCGGCCTTATACGAGAGGTGTGTCTGCGGCTGACTCTCATTGTTGGCATCGGCTTTCTGGATCGCAATCGACAAGTTTGATTTTTTCGAGAGTGGCATTAGACTTTAAAGGGCGGTCCAAAATCAGGGGTTTCCGTGTATTAGTTGCAGTTTCGAGCCGCGTTTGTGAATAGATCAAGCGAGATGTGTGTGCGCTAGCTTTGTTAGGCCCAGCAAGGATTTTCGATGTTACTAATTGACTAGCTTTTGCAGTAACAGTGATCAAGTTTCGTTGAACGAAGAGGTTTGGCGCCTTCTGTATTTATTTCGGCACTTTTCGCTGCGTTTCCGTTTTCTCGTAAGAGTGCTTCCTTTTTCCAGATGGGCCTGTGCGATCTGTAAAATATAGTGGCTTCAAACCCAAATTTGCCAGCAGAAGGTTTTTGTTTAGATTTTTGATAAGCAGATATCAAGAAGTGTTCCACCAATGAATCAGGAGCGTGGCACAAAAAGCGTGGGGATATATTCGTCTTGCGTAGAGAGAATTCCAGAAAACTGATTTCCTGGAGCGTCTGCTTCAAAATGCTGGCTTGGGGAGCAACCAGAATGTCACGTGATGGCTCGACTGGGGCCTCCGATGAGACAATGGGCAAGGAATCCATTTCGGTAAATTTAGGATAATTTTGACTTCTTCTTATCGCTGATTGCTTATTTGAAGTGTTTCTTTCTTTCTTAAGGACTTTTTTTTGTTTCACTAACTTATTGTGAACGCAAATCTTTGACTGTATTCTTATACTGTATTTGCCCTTCTCGTCGATCTGCTCTGCCTCACTACAGATTGCGTGCGCACGTGCCCCAGCGATTATGTTCTGGTATTGTAGCCTATTTTTCTCGTTCACTTACCATGAAATCAGACAAAATGTTCTGCCAATAGTTTCACAATAGAGGCTTTGGTGTTTTGAATTGTTTCAAACATAATTGATATCATAGTAGATGCAATGATCTTGGTTTATCTTGGCTTGCCCTGTCTTCATTCTACGTGCAAGACACCGACGCCTATGCGTCTACGATCGATTGTCCACAACTAGTTTATTACTATATGATTCCCAATTGACAAATTCTGTGCGTCAATTAAGTTTTCTCGGGCCTGAGAAAGCAGATGCTTTAGTCAAGGTCCATCTCGTCGCTCTCGGTTTTAGGGGCCTCCTGAGGGGTCTCCTGAGAAGCACCCTTAGAAGCCTCTCTGGCAGCAGCCATCTTCTCGGCCATGGCGGCCATCTGGGCGGCTTCCTGCTTCTGTCTCAAAGCCTGCTTCTTCTCCTCCTGGTCAGCCAAGTAACGACCCTTGATCAAGTTACCAGTCGAGGCTAACTCCTCGTACTTAGCAATGTACTTGGCCTTGGTAGAGTCGAAACCGTCATCGTACAACCAGTCAGCGGTCTTGGTCAACAACTCGTTCAACTTCTCCTTCTCGGCGTCCGAGGCGAAGTCCTTGTATTGCTCCTCCAACTTACCTCTCAACTCGTAGATGTACTCCTCCAAGGCGTTCTTTCTGTCCTCAGTGTCGGCAACCAACTTGTCGGCAACAGTCAAAGAAGACTCCTTCTCGAACAAAGCGTTTCTCTGCTCCTCGGACAAGGCAGAAGAAAACATCTCGATCTTCAAGTCGTCCTTCTTGACTAACTTCTTGACCTCCTTGTACTCTGGCTCGGCGTCAGCGTCGGCCTCCTCGCCCTCCTTCTCAACCAACTCCTTCACGATCTTCTCCTCAACGGTGTGGGCAGACTCGATAGTGTAGAAGCCGGATGGGTCATTCCTCAACTTCAATTTGACAGCGATGGAAGACTCGCCGTCGTTAGGCTTGACACCGGTAATCTTCCATTTGGCAATCGCAGGCTCGGTGCCGGCTGGGAGCTCCTCCTTGTTGGTGTATCTAGCCTCCACCTCGAAGTCACCCTTTCTGAACAAAGTGATGATCTTGGTCGAAGGGAAGGCACCGCCTCTTGGGAACACCTCGAGGTGGTCGTCGTCCTCCTCGTCCTTGTCCCAGAAGTATGAGACAGAGTAAGGGTTGAAGTCCTCAAACTTGAAAGGCCTGACTCTCATGGTTGGAGAGTGCATGGCGCAGATGAAGGCGTTACCTCTGGCGATGGCCTCGTCCTGGACCAACGTCGTGGACAAAGGCTTGCCAAAGATCTCGCTTAACTTATTCTTCAAGCATGGCACTCTGGTGCAGCCACCAATGATCTCGATCGAGTCAATGTCGGCAGCAGTGAGGCCGGCGTCCTTCAACGCAACCTCAATTGGCACGTGAATTCTGTTCAACAAAGGAGTCACGTACTGCTCCAATTCCTCTCTGGTCAAAGACGAGGACACATCGATGTCGTCCATGAGCGACTCGATGTTGATAGGAGCTTGCGTGTTGGCGGACAACACCTTCTTGACTTTCTCGGCGGCGACAAGCACTCTGTAGAACGCCTTAGGATTTGTCTTAATGTCAATCTTGTACTTGGCCTTGAACTCCTCAGCGAAGTGGTTGGCAATAGCGTGGTCAAAGTCACGGCCACCAAAGTGCTTGTCGTAAGCGGAGCCAAGGACTTTCAACTCACCCTTCTTGACGGCGGCAATCGACACCTGGTAAGAAGAGTGGCCAATGTCGACAAAGGCAACCTTCTTAGGCTCCTCTTCAGGCAAATCGTTCTGCTTGAACACACCGTAGCCAACGGCGGCGGCGGTAACCTCGTTCACGATTCTGACGGGGTTCAAGCCGGCAATTCTGCAGGCGTCGGCGGCGGCGCGTCTTTGCTTCTCGGTGTACCAAACGGGCACAGAAATGCACACGTCCAGGATATTGGCCTTGGTCTCCTTCTGCGTGATGTCCTTGATTTTACCGAGGTACATGGCGGTCAACTGCGTGAAGGAAAACTCCTGCTGCTCACCGGCAAATCTCACCTTAGCGCTGACCTGGCCGTCACTGTTCTCCACCAACTGAGGCGTGAAAAACTCCTGCTCAATCTTGAAGTCTGGGTCATTGTAGCTCAAGCCCAACACACGCTTCAAGTTGTCGACGGTATTCTTGATGTTCGATGTTTGCTGGTTCTTACCGGACTCACCGATAGATCTGTTTTTGACGCCGAAGCCAACAAGAGAAGGCGTAGATCTGTTAGATACCTCGTTGACGATGATATCAATGCCGCGGTTGATCGCACAAGCAATCACCGTGTTGTCGTTTCCGAAATCAACTCCTAATGGGGCAGACATGGTATATAAATTTCTGTTTGAAGGTGATGGAAAAATTCTAGTTGGGGCCTTCTGTGGGCACGCTGCTAGTTAACCTTGCAAAAAAATGCGCCTGGTGCGGCCACGACTCATCTAGAAGCTTCGAGAATTTTATGAATAAAGCGCCAAGAAAACAAGTGCCCAAACGAGAAATGTGGGGAAGTCGATTGAAAAAAATGAATTTAAAACGCTTTGCTTTCTTGGCGGAAGGAAATTCATGGAAATAGCCCTGAAAATGTGTGCTTGGATAGGGCTTTCTATTCCGTCTCATCTGTAATAAGGGCCCCGCTTGCTACTGTTGCATGATTTCGCGCCCCGCCAAATCCCCATGTGCTTACTTTAAGGAGCGGGGAAAGAGAGATCTAAGATTTTGATTTTGCCAATTTCTTGTGCCTATACTTTGACCACTGTAGACCTCTTCTCTGGGATTCGCCCTCTTGATTCCGTCTGTTTGCCGAGCAACGTGCATTTTTGTACGTCGCCGGAGCGCCACCAAGCAGCCAACATTTATGGAAAACAAAAACAGATGGAACTAAGTAGCGGTCAGTTCCAGAACTTTTGTCTTGGCTCCATTTTAGACACTATGGTCCAAGATTGTAAGTAGTGTCATCCATCCGCCAGACTCAACTAGGGCAACGTAGTCTTCCGTCTTGCCATCCTTCACACAGCGGAGGAGCAAGTCAATCTCGTCGCCGCTCAAAATGTCCATTTTCGCCACGTACACCAAAAAGTGGAAATCACGGAGTTGAGACGCGTCGCCTTGGCCCAATTGCAACTGCGTGTGCACGGCACGCATGTTCTGAAGCTCGCCTAGGAAATCCCTGGACTCAATCGGGAATTTCAGCATAAACATTGGCTGTGGGTTCAATGGGAACGAGTCCAGCAACGTCACCAAGAGAAAGTCGACAGGAAATGCAGGCTTCGCGTTCTCCTTGACCTCCAATCCGTATTCGTTGATTTTCGAGTAGAACACATCAGGCACGTACCGGGTGCCGCTGGTCTCCTTGATATGTATCATGTTAGGGTGAGTGGACGCAGAAATATCGTCTGCCTTCACCAATGCCTCGGCACTGGCCGAGACCTGATACGCGCGGGGCTCGATCTCGCCCTCTAGGCCTCCCGTGATGACACACGTAACGAACTTTGACGAATACTCTTGGGATGCAGCCCACCTTGTGACATTTGGGTATTTCACCTGGTTCCTTGCGGCCATGATCGCCTCGATGCACGAAAGAAAAAAGCTATCTTTATGACGCTTACACAAAACCGACCCATCCCCCTTTTTCGCGTCGGTCAAATCGGTAAAAACTACCCCCACCTTATAGAGCCCCAATCCCAGCGCAACCCTATCGACCAATTCTTCGTCTTCCCATGGCAAGAGTGTCACACCATCTAGTTCACTGGCCTGTGGGGGCTCATAAATCGCCTCGACCACGGCTTTGATGCCTAAAGGTACTTTCTCGTAAGCCTCGTACCGGCCATAGAGCACACCATAGCGTTGTACACCGGACTGTCTCCAGGTATCGATAAACAGATTCAAAATCGTGTGATCGGCATACTCTAGATGATCTACCATACGAAACTTTTGTTGTTGTAGCGTTATGGGCGCAGGCTGACACTTCGAACAGATTCCCTTCGGATAGGGCGCGTGACCACCGCCACAATTCAAGTTGATCATATAATCTGGTTCCTTGAGAGGTGCAATATACGACAGGCCATTGTTCTTCGTGTTTTGCTGCTCGTTCAATTCCTTGACGTGCGCGTGGAATGACTTGTGCTTGATTCCGTGCTCATCTAAGTAGTCTCTATTCCAAGGCGGCAAAGGAGAGCAATACTCACACATCCCCTTCTCGCCGTGCCTGCACATGTACAGTTTTGGACGTGAAACCATGCCTTCTTCCTTATTGAGCTGTTTATCAATGGACAATTCCTGTTTCCCGCTACTAGGCACAATTATCGATGCGATTTCGCTGGCATCTATAGCAACGGAGCCGTTGACCGATTGAGCGGCGATTTTCGGCTCGGACGGAACACTTTTCTCTTCATAATGCAAAAAAAGAATATCTCCATTCTTCAAGTCGAGATCCGCCACCAGTTTTCCCGAAAACTCGCTGAAAAGTTTCCCTTTTTCGCCTGGAGCGTTATTAACATAGATCTCGCCACTGGGAATATCTGATTTCGCCGCTGCTTCGCTGAGAGCTTCCGTGAATTGCTGGGCAGGCTCAACCAGGACCCGTACCATGCCTGTTTTTGATCTAAATCTGAGAATCATTATGTGTGGATTAGTGTATAGTCTAGTTTGAGAATAATCTTGGGCTTTGATTTAGATGTAGCATATCGCAGCCGAGCCTATGCTATGTGAAGGCAGCGCCAGCAGGCGCCAAAAGGTGAGCATTGAGAAAGGTGCAGCAGTACTGAGACTTGCTGGAGATCGGGGAAAAAATGGTACCAACAAATATTATGAATGGTGGAGCTTTTTTATCAAGTTATGATATTTTCTGATTTTCCATGTAGGCTGATAATTCTTCGAGATGAATTTCATCGAAACCTGAAAAAGAGTGTGTTAATTTACTACCTCTTCACAAAAAACAGGGTGATATTGAATTCAATCAGCTTTGTTGAAGTGCCTAAAGTGATCATAAGGAGGACCCGTGTTAGTCCAGTAAAGGCAGCAGAGGAAAAAAGAGACTAAAGGGGGTTTTCTCTTTTCTTTTTGTTGTCTTTTCTTCTTAACAAATCTTTTGCTCAAGCAAGAAAAAATTATACAGGAGATGTGATGAAATCTTGTTGATGCTAATAGCGCAACTCTGAATCTGTTTGTGAATATCATGACTTTTTTTTGCTTGATACATCTGATTAAGGACTGGGAGCCAGAATTACTTACCTAGCTCTCCACAAAACTATACCTGAATATATATAAAACCCTAGTCAGCTTCGTTACCTTGCCTTGCGTTGATATCTTGGCTTGGCTGCGTATGAGAATTAATTAGGTTTTCATCGCCCTAATGGCTGGTTTTTTTTTTTTTTTTTTTCGTTAGTCATGTATTGGTACTATATATAAGGGACACAATCGCGAGACATATGTGCCTGAGAGGAGCGTGGCTCCCAAACCCCAGGCATCGGTGAGGGGTTAAGTGTAGGTCGAACTACATGCCGCAGAGGGGCCTATTATTCGATTCTGACGGGTTTGTTTGGCTAGTGTGGTGATGTGGTTGGTAGTTTGGCTTGCTAAGTTGTGGCTTAGAAATGTCTTCCATAGTTGACTTTGTAGTGATTCATATTCCTTGATATCGTGTCGGGATTGAGATCCGGTAAAGTTGCGGTTGCCGCGAG
>JAKTUB010000457.1:0-18633 GCA_030556465.1 Metschnikowia picachoensis | reverse complement strand
GCCTGAGAGGAGCGTGGCTCCCAAACCCCAGGCATCGGTGAGGGGTTATGTGAAGGTCGAACTACATGCCGCAGAGGGGCCTATTATTCGATTCTGACGGGTTTGTTTGGCTAGTGTGGTGGTGTGGTTGGTAGTTTGGCTTGCTTAGTTGTGGCTTAGAAATGTTTTCCATAATTGACTTTGTAGTGATTCATATTCCTTGATATCGTGTCGGGATTGAGATCCGGTAAAGTTGCGGTTGCCGCGAGGCCATCTGCGCCACGGGTTTCAATCGCCATTCGTCGTCGCGTTCTGATGAACTGGCCAAGGTAATACGATTGTTGGTTTTTGGATATCTGGGACGATCACGTGACAAGTGCGAGCGATGTTGTGTAAATTGTTCATGCTGCGTGCTGAAGAATTTTGCTCACTACTTGAAACTTTAGAATATTTTATATCTTACAGGAATTCTACACCGTGCATTAAGCTTAGATTGTTCTTCGCCCAACCACGTAAAAACTGTTAATAAACGTAGTAAGCTGCCTGTGTGCTAGCACATCTGACACGCTGTTCTCAGGTTTTCCAACAACGATACATCACTCGCCTCCGCGAACCTCCCGGGCGTGGAAAAACCAAGACGAGTTCAGGATTCTGTGATATGAACTTAATAGGAGAGGCCGAAGATATTTATGTAAAGGACAACCTAACGTAAAATGTCGACTAAAAACTTTTTGTCTGTAGCAGTTTTTGAGGAAAAGAGTCAGGATTTATGTGGACTGAAGATATTGTAAAAAGGTCAGTTTGCGGCAAGCATCGTGTCCAGCTGGAGATCCACATAAACTTCTTTCCCCAGCGTCATTGAACATTACGAACGCCGTGAAGATTTTGTCCTTCAAAGAAAATTATTCTATTCTTGCCCCAAGTGCAGACTCTCGGTCTTTAAGGTGTCATATTTTTGAATGATCTTATTGATCTTCTGATATTGTGATTCAAAACCTAAAGGCACATTTCAAATGTTTTAACCCTTTGTTCTGGCAAATCTTCTCTCCACCATTCTTCTTCTTTTGTTAATGAAGAGAAGCTCGTTCAGTGGCTTGGTGCCCTCAGTGCCAGGCCTAAGTAACGGGCCAATTGTTGATGCTGAGCCAGAATAATACAAGTCGCTCTCAATGAGCTTGTCACTGCCAAGATAAAGAATCTTGATGACTGGTCCAAACGCGACTGCGACAGCTTTAAATCCAAATTTAATGATGAGGTTTGGACGTATGCGATAAGAATCCCGTTTCTCAGGCTCATTCATCGGAATTTTATAATCCAAGAGACGGCCATCCAGAACTGTAACAACAAATCCCTGCCATTCATCGCTTGGGAATCGAGAGTTCTCGGACCTTTTTGAGTCAGCAAAGCGGTCTCGGTTTCGAAGAGAAAAGAGTCCGACGTTCTCACTGAATTTGTCAATTTGCCCGGTCATCTTCGATGTATCACCTGCCTTTGCCAATGTGCTTCTTTTGACGCCCATGACAATATTCATATCAGTGAGTTCCCACAACTCTATATTGTTAAACCAATGTTGCGTTTCAACAACAGAATCAAATCCCAAGCAACGAATTTCCAAGGGATCTCTCTCGACTCTCAAGCATATGTTGTTCCTGGATCTTTTACTCTCGAGTCGAAATGTATGGACGATGAGCGTTTTTTCATACAAATCCTCGTATAACAAAGACATCGTCTCAAAGGAAACACAACCGCAAAACTTGCAATGTGTCGGTTGAGAGTGCGAGACGCGGAATGAACCAGGCTTGAAAGATCCAATGTGGAAAAGTCTCACAACAGTCCCCGTCAGAATGTCTATTAACTCTGCTTGAAGGTCTCTCACCCTTACGAACATACCGACAAAATCAATAGTTACTATTGTGGACTCATTCATCAAAGCAAACGGCTGTGAGCCGGTAACGTCTTGTTCAGCCGATTCGCGATGTCTCTGTCCAATCTCGCCGAGGCTTTTGGGTTCAAAGTTCCCAGTAGGAGCGACCCATGTGTCTCGAGACATTAGCGGAGGAGCAAAAGCTACCAGCGAATTTGTCGTGTAAAAGTTATTGACTTCGAGCTTCGAGAATCTCCAGATGTTGTTGACAGCTGAGCCGACAACAACTTCGTCATTAGAAATCGCGCACAACACTCGGTCATTCACTCGAGATGTTGTTAAGAATTTCGCCGAGAGAATTCTCAATCCGGAAAAACTGGCCGAGAATATCTCAGCCAATAGGTTATGAACCTTAATCTTCACTGAGTCACAGGATATAGTAATCATTTCGCCGGATTCGAGAATCATAACGAATTCCTCACGATTGAAATACTCCTCATACTCTCGCCCCAGTCCTTCCTTCTCCAACGAACTGCTTTGTGAATTCTGATTGAGCAAGGGAGGTGGATAGTTTCCGTGCATAGTATTGAGAGACGAGCTTGAGCCACGCTTGGTCCCCCCTGAAAGTCTCTTGCGTCTCAGTAGTAGTTCTCTTGCAAAGAATCCAGCAACTGTTTTTTTCCTGAAAAAGCAAAGCATTGGCTTCATTTTTTTCGTCGTCTGATTTAGTTCGCTGGTCAAGGAAATTTCCCAGACATACTTTTTGGCATTTCTGTTATAACACTTGATTCGACAATTCCTGTAATTGATGAAAACGATGAAATCACCTTCGTTACTGACCTCAACATGATTAACGGGCCAAAATTCGCAGATATTTTCGACCTGAGAATTCGTTTCGAAGAATGTGGATATGAGATCCATTGAAGGATCTTTTATTTGGCCTAGAGACGACCATAACGCGACCCGATGACCCAAGTCGGTACTTATTAAAATGGGTGCTTTGGGATTGGCAAATAAAGCCAATTTCTCTGATGCATGATTTTCTATTAAGGTGATGGCCTCGAAAGTTTGAGCTTCGCCAACATTAGACAAGTCTGAGAGAATCATATCAAGTTTGTCAGCAATCACCACGGAGTCCAAATTTTGTTTTTGTCTTTCAGAAAAAGCAAGTGTAAAAGTTAATTCTGACACAACGACAATGAGTGTTATGACGGCCACGAGTTCGACATAGTAGAATGTGTCACCGCCATTGCTGCTGACGATGCTCCGCTCAAAGAATCCTGAGGTTTTGCTCAGTAAGTTTTCGAGCTTCTTTGTTAAGTGTATTTGAACGCAGATCATGATAGATGAGCAGATGCAGATCGCGGGCACAATTTTTTGCCAAAGTAAGCGCGGAGAATGTGGCGAGACTTTCAAGAGGTATGTACCTAAACCCTTGGCCCATGTAGATTTCGCGATGCCGTCACCAGCTAAAAGTCTGGCAGATATGGGATTCACCTCTTGAAGATTAGAAATATCAATTTCATCTTCAGCTTTTGCTTTCGCAAGAACATCTGTTAGGTCAATTCGATGAAGGTCAATGACTATGATCGTTACCATGTACGTCAATTGTAAGAAATGGTCAATGAACAATGTCAGAGCTGTCAAGATGATGCAGTCCCTGGCAACGAGACAAAACGAAACCCAGGAAGCATGGTCGAGAAAAAGCCTGGAAATGCAAGCACAGATTCCCATAATTGCAGAAAGGCCAGCGATATTTAACGACAATATAATAGTAGTGTTTGGTATGGGTACCATATGTCGATGAGAATCCAATTGCAAAACTCGCCGTACAAAAGAGCTCACGTAATACACACCACTAGAATTTTGAACACTGCTGTTAAACCCAAGATAGAACTTCATGAGTCTCTTGTGTAGACTTTCAGGTTCCCCAAAGGAGGAGTCACCCGCCAAGTCATTTACTGTGCGGAATAATGTTCTTGAGCTTAAGATCAAGACACATAACAAAAAATATTTCAAAAGAATTAGATTCATTGGGTCAGATGTATCGAGCCAACTTGAGGCTACACCGAACTTCGAGACTAACACCAATGAGGCAAAAGCAGAAACAAAAACCCCATTGAGCCAGCCTATGAGCAAGCCAAAACTGAATCTTATCTTGTGATTATTGCAGATTGATAAGTAAACTCTGAAAAAGTAGACCAAAATGAACAAATTCTGAGTCAGTGCTAAGAACCAAACTAACCATTCCATAGAAGATTTTCGTCCATTGAGCGAGGCAAAATATGAGACGAAGTCGGTGCCTGCATTGTCCGCCCTCAGTGTCACTCGGGAGACTAGGCGCAAACATCGTCCTTCCATCTCCGGCAAATCCAAGTCTTCATCTTGAGAGAGCAAAATTACTTTCAAAATCTGCGCCAGATTTAACATGTAGTTTTGCTTCCCAAGCACGTCAAAAAAAATGTTGATGACTTTTCGGGGTAGATAATGATTCAAAATTTTTAGGTAGCACTTCTCAAACGATTTCTTATCCTCAACCGAATGGACAGCCGGGAATGTCAGGCAGGATAAGTAAGTCAATGGGGAGAGGACTAATCTGGCTCCGTCGATCCTTTGAAGCCATTCAGAAAGTTCCTTGAGGCTCTCATATCTCAAAAGATTATCTCCGGCGAATACGACTTTGGTGAGAGAGAAGTTCGTGAACAGGCTCAGAATGAGATTATCAAACCCGGGGTCACGAAACGAAATCTGTACACCATCAGCTGGTGTAAATTCATCGAATAGCGTGATGAAGGTCCTATTCAATGGTCCAAGCGTGAATGTGTAAAGTGCAGGGTAGGAGAGTAGAAACACCGAGAGAATTGGAGTCATTATGAACAACCTCGGATGTCTAAGAAGACAAGCTGTCCCTGTTACCAACCACTTGTTGACCTTCTTCATTTCGCCATTGCCATCGATTTGAAATATTAAGAAAAAACCAAATTCTTTTGATTGTGTGCTGGCTTAATGATGGCGTGATGCGGGTGACATTTTTTGCGACCCGATTTATCCGTGCTTCCGGGGCAATTGCGCGCGGCTCACCCACTTTGCGGAGACCCTTTTACATTTATGGTAAGTAGACAAAACGCTCATCAGCACTATACTTTGCATAAATCTTGCAGAAGACTCAATATTTTCCTGAAGGTGTATACGCAACAAGACCAGGTATCTAATTCGAGAATGATGAAAAGTCGTAACCTGCACTAGTCATCAGTCCTGTCTCACGTTTACGATTATCAATTTTATACCTGAGCGAAGATGCATGCCGCAGAATTTTTAGAATACTCATGTAAGCTGTATTTCGAAAGAATTGCTAGAATTATGAGTCCGTGGCCGACTTACTTCTACTTAGCCAAGCTTGCAATACTCAACCCGTTCATCTGTGCAAGCAAGTCGTCGATCTTGCTATCCAAGACACCGTTTGCATACTCATCCCTACTAGCCTGGTCCAATTGCTGCTGTACTTGGGCAAGTCGAGAATAGCCCTCGGTACAGAACTTCAACTGAATCTTGACCAAACTTTCAAAAGAGGGGTCGTAGAATGGGACACGCAAACTTATGAGTTGCGGCAACTCTGCCTTCAATTGCTCATTCAACTCGTCATAAATCTCCTTGGCCATTGCCAATTCTTTCTCGGCCCGGGGTAACTTGCCCGCGTCCTTGGCAGGCTTGTCCACAAGCCTTCTGACCTTCGCCTTACACTGGTCGAGGTCAGTTTTTTTGTGTGCTCGTTTTTTGATAGCCTCATCAATTTCTTTGAAGTAGTTAACGAACTTCGTAACCGGATCTAAAATTGTTTCACGAAATGGTCCGTCCACTTGTTTGACAGTCTCTTCGTCGAGTTCACGCACTGATTGGAGATAAAAATTACCCGATGTCGAATACATGGAACCGCTTTGGCCGGGTTCCTCATACAAATTGGACACAATTTCGGCGATCGTAACTTGAGATGCTGTCACCGCCCTTAAGGAGTCAAGGTATCCCTTGGAAGCCTTTTGTATGTTTTCTCCCGCAGCTTTTAACGTTTTGTATCTTCTTTCCTCTGCGTCAAAATCCTTATCCATTGTCTTATCGACATCTTTGACAAGCACGGAACCGCCTGCTCTATTGATGGCTTTTTTGAAACCGTCCCACGACATCGCCTTTTCTCTATGTATCTCAATTAGTAATTGAGAGCGGAGCGATAAAGACTGCCGCCCGTGGGGTACACATGCAGGCCAGTATGAGCATTGTTGCCCTGCCTAGCGACAAATTCCCTTCAGCTTAACACGACCCCCAAATTAAAGACACTCCATCACTTCATTATCTACTGGATTGCAAATGTCTTTCTAACACCTATTTATCATGGTCTGTGTCAAGCCCCCCAAAAAAGTTGGGGAATAAAAATCTTCTTGGTACGATGCTGGAACCTTGTGTTCGAACATAATAAATTCGACCTTTATTCATTGATTGTGTGTCTTCCCTCTGACCAAGTTAAGGACATCATTGTATTGGCACGCACGCTAGGGTACAAATCTTCCTCTTGCGGACAGGGCAAACTTGTATCTACAGAACATTCTAGGTACCTGCAACCAGAACCTAAATTACTAAGAGTTGTCCAACCCGCTCACCCCGCGCGGTGCCTCTCGTTAAGTTTTTTTTAAGGCGAATTCGCCATGCATGATAGCGTGACGCGCAATGGGAATCAAAAACGAACAAATAAACAAATTTGACAGTCGATACCATCCGGCAATATATCGCAGATGTTCAACACTTTTGTGGGATCAAGTCTTTTACCATTGATTAACAACGGTGTTGTGAATATTTTGCATTGAGATCACGACCTGCAAAATCCGTTCGCTCACGCAGCGCACTGGTCTGCAAATTTCGCACCCAGCCGTAATTCCAAAAGACTTGGATCACAAACCTGAGCACAATTCTTTTCAGCTTGTATCTTGCGTAAAATATTCAAGCCATTGTCGTTGAAAAAAATGTTCAGTATCAGCCCCAAAAAATCTTCCATGAACTCTTCACAAGATCAAAACAACAATCCTGAGCACGGGCGCGTCCCGAATTTTGTTGAGTCATATTGGGAGCCTCACAAGAGCAAGAACACAAATTTGAAGGTGGTGCATCCAAACTCTTCTGTACCTGGGCGGTGGTTAAAAGCCCATGCGAACGAAAAGAAATTTATGGGGCGGCCCATAAGAGAGAAGGCAGCACCAGTTACATCGAGGAATTTAAACCAATCCCACATAGAGGATGAGAGCTCTTTGGATGAGTTTTTCGAAACCACTGATAAACTTCCCCAAATTCTGCAACCAAGCCACTACACGGAGTACAATCCTTTGAGTTCCAAATTGGAAGCGTTTAACCCTGACATCAAACCTCACATGACCGAGCCTTTATTACCTGATGGATCGCCGCTCGATTTTTCCGAAATTAGACAGTACCGCGGAGAGACCAATGTTTACTCAACAACGCCGTTAGCAAGAGTCTGGGAATTCAGCTCTAGCACTGACAAGCACGAGTACTCAATACTTAATATTTTGGCTGATGAGTTTGAGAACTTGGACACGGTACAGAGTGAGCCAAAGCAAGGATTGTGGAGTCTGATCAAGAAGTACACCGTCGGTTTGAGCGAAGACGAATACGACGAACAGTATCCCTGGGCAAAATACTGTAGCAAGAGTTTGCTGGAAAGCGGAGGTGAAGATACACCGATTTAGACTAGTTTTGGTATGATTCCAAAACAGCCGTCGACGACTTTTCAAAACTAGCCCTTGAAATCTCCAAATGCTTCCAATCGGAGCTTTTTTGTTTGAGTAGAGTCGTAGAGCAATACAAAGAGGCCCCAGTCCAAGCGCCGAGACAGACCTTTCCTGCCACATTGTAGCCCGGTAAATGACTGGCAACTTCTGTGAGAATCCTACCTTTCACACCGGGAATTTGACTGAGTGAGCCAGTAAAGATCATGTTTTCCGCCACACAAGCTCTGGAATCTATCTCGAGACCCTTGACGAGTGCCGCAATTGTTGCGGGTAGAACCCCATCCAGGAATAACGCTGATTCGATGATACCCTTGTCTGCAAGTATTTCCAGTTCCACTTCCTCGAAGTCTTTACTTTTGTGGGGTATGATGGGGGAATAGTGAACGGATTCTCCAGTAAACTGGACCAATTCCTTTGCCGGTAAACTTCTCAAATCTAAGACCGGCACGATCTTGCAAAATGACCACTCAAGAGCCACCACAAGGGCGTTCTCAACTCCGGAACCTATACAACAACAGGGCGAGTATGGCAAAAATGTGATCGACGCGGCAGTTTTAGTGCGCAAGAAAGTTTTGCAGACAAGTGCTTTCTCCAAGGCGGAATAGGCTTTGTCAATAATGAAAAGTTTTGTTTTGAGCGGCGAAACGAGAAGTTTACCCGAAAGCGACAGACTCACGATCGCCGAGAGGGTGCGGTAATTATCTGAACCCCATTTGAACCATTTTAGTTCGGCTTCATCTCTCTTAAATGCTCGAAGCATATCTCTATAGGCGCCAGAAGAATTAAGCTGATCAAGCAATTCACTTTTGAAGGATTGAGTGATAGCGTGTGAGTTGAAATGTAAAAAAGCAGGCAGGGAAGTCTCAGACACCAAATGGGGTACCAAATCTTTCCATAGCCGAGTTTTCGAAGTCACTCGAACGTGAGCCGTGGATTCGCCAGCGAAGCCTAATTTTACCTCTCGCTCATCGATCTCGAGAATTACCGCATAATATTCATTTGACATATGGTATCAAAAGATAGTTTTTGTAGGATTTTGCCGTTGGAAGCAGTGAGCCTGGAGGTGGTTTCCATTAGACGACACCTCGCGCATGCGAATACTGCTCTGCACTGGCCATGTGGCACAGGCTCGGCTCCTGTCTTGGCTTGGTTATACGGATAACACATTCATGTGATAATACAAAAAGTCAAATTTATTCTAACCGAAGCACACTCGTTCATATGAATCTGATTATATGATCGAATCTCTTTCTACGCTTCTTGAAAATGATGAGAAGGCTTAGCTATTAAAAGAACTCTAAATCAGCATCGTCAATATCCATAAAGTCGTCTTCATGTGCCTCCTCGTCTGCTCGTATAGCTTTTGGCTCTACACCAGGTCTATCTCCTTTGTTCTGTTGTAGTTTCTGATGTGCCTCAAGCTGTTCGAGGTTCCATACTGAAACACCTTCCTGATCTTTAGGGTTCGATGGCTGAGACAAGTTTCTCAAAAATTTTTTGGCTGCAGCTAGAGCCATGTCTGTGGACATGTTTGTATCAGAATCATATAGCGCTTGCGCTATCCATTTGGGCAATTGCCCCTTCTTGTTCTTGAATCTTCTATCAGCTAAAACCATGATGCCGTAGTCGTCTTTACCACGCAAAACACGCCCCAAGCACTGGGCCGCATGTCGCATGGCGTCGAACGATAGGAAATCGTTCTCCTTGATCTGAAAATGATCCCGCATAAACTCCAATCTCGCCTTCAAAATTCTTGACTCTGTATATTGAAAGGGAATTCCAATCATCAAAACTGTCCGTCCATAATGATGGTCAAAGTCGATACCTTCAGACACTTTTCCACGGGCGACAGAAAGAAGAACAGCGCCCCTGCCATTTGAGCATGCCTTCCTGTAAGTCTCTAACGCCAAAGATGTCTCTTGAGCATCAGGCGTCTCAACCAAGATTAGCTTGTACTTCCATACCTCGTCGAGAATTCCCATTGTCTGCCACATAGAGATAATCGACTCCATGTAAAGATAAGACGGAAAAAATACCACCATGCCGTCGGGAGTACATTTGGAAAACTCAATGAGTAAAGAACCATAATTGCGAACGACCGACGGATCATTCCGAATCTCAAATCGAGAGGATATCGATGTTTGATCTGACCCTTTTGTCACAATCATAGGTAAAAATGATCTTCGGGCTAATGTCATAGTGTAGGACTCTTGAACGACAGTTTGAAAATTAAGCATCTTGGGGTACATATCTAATGGGGAGATAGTACCAGATGTAATGATGACAGAGGAGAATCGGTCGAACACGGGCTTGATAGCAGTCGACGCATCCAAGCACGTGAAATGGAGAATCGGATTTGGAACTGTGGAGCCCTCGGTTTCGAAGGGTTCTAAAATGAGTTGGAAACCTGTTTCATAAGTTGAGACCAACGTCGCAAAAGTGGCAACATCTTTCAATGCATTGAGGTCTTCGACATCTGCCAACTCAAGGGTCCTCACGAGTAAAGATAACCTTTCTGAACAAAACCTCAATGGCTTGCGGTCAATGAACGTCAATTCTTTCAAGTGTTGTAAAAAGCTGACGGGCGTTTCGCTGATAACATGCAAAACCTTCATTCTTGTCTTCAAGTATTCAACAAACCTTTTCAAGAATGAAATGAAATGCTCAGCTTTACGAATGTTTCCGGGAATCGCTTCATCTAAAAGGTCCTGTGGAAGAACTGGGTTAGCCATAAAGAGCTCTTCATCTCTTGCGATCTCATTCTGTCGAAGTCCTTCTACCAACTTCTCGTACTCGTTTCTGAGTTTCTCATTATCTTGTGCCTTCATTTCATCGACTGCTTCAGCCAATTTGTGAGCGCCTCGGCCAGCTCGTTTCAATGTGTCATCTGTGAGGTACAACGACAAAGACTCAATACAAACATTATCGATATTGTGAGCCTCATCGAAGATGACAATGCTATCTTTGCTGAGTTCTTTGGAGACCCTCTCAGCAATTTTTGGGTCAAGTAAATAGTGATACGAGTAGATGACAACATTACAGAATGAGATCATTCTTCTCACTGTGAAATAGGGACAAGTGCCCTGCTGTTTGCAATATTTGGTTAAAGACTCGAACGAGTATACACCCGCTGGGATCAAATCATTCTGGTCGAAATCATAAAGCTTCTCATGAAATGAACACAAGCCTAGTTCATCGGCCTTTTGCGTCATTTCGTCAGGCGATATGTTTTGCTCCTCGAGTTTATGCTTTAGTTGACCATTGGTAACTCGACGACATTTTTCATCCACCACTGCCCCCTTTCTCTCCTTCGATATAGTCGGATGCAAGCAAAGATTTTTTCTACTTGTGAGACCCAATCCTCGAAAATCTTCCACATACCCAAGCTCGTTTGACCTATAGCTCATGAGATTCTGTAGCTCTATGAGTGCCTTTTCAATCTCCGACATCGTACGCGAGCAGTAGACAATCTTTCTGTGCTCCGGATAGTGCATTTGGTAGGCGACGGTCAAAGAAAGTAAGGAAACGGTTTTACCCGTACCAGAGGGCATCTCTAGAATGCAGTTGCCGCCTACATCTAAAGACTTCTTTATATCGGACATGTAGGCATACTGTTCCGGATAGATTCTCGGATAAGGGAAAATGACAGGTAGATCGTCGATGTAAAACTTCATTGGCTTTGCTCCTGGAGGATAATGTTTGCGTTAAATTTGTTTGGTCAGTTCGGTGATGTAGCCTGTGGCAGCCATGAACCGCGTCAAGTGTGCGGCGCATCGGATGCGATAGATGCGTTTCTTGCTACTCATCAGAATAAAACCCCCGAAAAAATATGCTAGAGAACCTGATTTTATAGAAAGCATTCCTTTATATATGTTTGTATATACCACCAAACTTTGAGTCTATTTACAATTATTTGTTCTAGACTAACCCAAGTACAGAGATCATGAATGTTTTGCGGCTAGTTCTGTACTAGCCTCTGAAACAAATGTTCGCATTCTCTAAGCCAAAAAATATCGCCAACGTGTGATCTCATTAAGAATGGGCAGCGACCTGAATGCATCATTGCGTTCATGAGGAGGCAAGCTACACATGGCGCATTCATATTCATTCACGCATTGCTCTGCCGACTTATGCAAATTTGACTTTGATCAAATGCCCGAGTTGCGGGAAAATCAAGTCAGATGTGTCACCTGAAACCCTGCTTAGTATCCCCTGTGACTCGTAGTAATCTCTTAGTGGGGCGATCTCTTGATTGTACAAGTCTAACCGCTTTTGGAAAACCTCGGCGGTATCATCGCTTCTCTTCAGAAGGTCTTCACCTGTCACGTCGTCCTTGAAGGGAACTTTAGGAGGATTATAATCCAAGTTGTAAACTCTGCCAGAGGCAAGATGAACCCATCGGGCCTCTACCCTCTGTAATATCACATCTTGATTAACATCTAGCTCAACCACTAAATTTAAACTTGCGTTATTCTTTCCTAATACTTCATCGAGTTTCTCCGCTTGTTGGCGAGTGCGAGGGAAACCATCTAAAAGCCAGGAGCTCCTTTCATTGAGCCAATTGTTCACGCTCAACTGCTCCTTGATTAGGCATACCATAGTGGAATCCGGCACTAACAACCCTTTGTGGATATACTGGGATGCTTCATGACCAAGAGTACTTCCACGAGCAATCTCGGCCCTAAGCGTGTCGCCGGACGATAAGGACTTAATGCCCGGGAAAGCCTTCAAAAGTCTTGATGTTTGTGTGCCCTTACCTGATCCCGGGGCTCCCAACAACAATAGGCGTAATGGTTTGTTAATTTTCATGCTGCTGAAGCGGGCGGTCTAAATCCCAGCAATTTATGAACCAAAGAAATAAATGACTGTTTATTAGGTCTGTTAACCGTCGGAAGTATATGGTTAGTGGGGTTTGGAATGCTGTGTCCGCACACAATCGCCAGAAAAAGAGAAAAAAAAACACACAGATTCGAGGTGCGGACTGTTGGAATCTATAGTAGATTGCTCATAAGTGAATTATAATCTCCAAGAACGCTGGTCATGATGTATGGTAAAATAACCCTTATAACGGTAAAACCCTTAATATTCTTCTCTGATATAATTATAATAGAGTGAAAAAAGTTCCACTCCTTTATAGCGATGCCCAAGACACTCTCGTGACCTTGCGACATTATGGTATGTAGGGCTCATGATGAAATGTGCAGACTAGAATTTATTGTGTTTAACACGGACATCTACGAATTACTTAGTATATCGAGTCGATTTCTTTCATTTTTTACATGTGTAGCATAGATGATGATTCCGTCAAATTGTTTGTTCATGTTTTTCTTCGGTAACTATTCTTCATCTTCCGAATCAATTATTCTTCTCCTTTTGCGCCTATCGTCGCTCTCATCTGGGGTGGCAGCCTTGTATTTAAATTGCCCCTCCGATTTCAAATTTTTCAATCTTTCCGCACCCTTATCAAACGCTTCCTCCTCTTCTTCTGCGTCAATGTCTTCCTCCTCTTCGTCTTCATCCATCTCGGGTTCTTCGTCATCGTTGGCAACGAAATCGTCCTCATCATCGTACTCGTCGTTGCCGTATGTGCGCTCAAATCTTTCGTAGGCAGAAGCGTAGCTTCCACGACCTGGAGCGGGGCTATCCGCCTTGCCTTGCCTTTCTTCTTGTAGCCTTCTCTTTTGCTCAAGTTGCCTTTTCATTTTGAGGGATTTTCTCTCGTCTTCATCGGCCTTTCTTTGCTTCAACATAGGATCGTCGTTGGTCAAGGTATTCAAAATCTTGTCTTTCTTTTGAACGTGTTTGACGGCTTGCGTCAACTTCCTGTGTGTATCAGTGGAGGTTGAAGATGGTAAAAGACTTGCCGACTTTGTTAGGATGGAGTCGTTCTGCAAAATCTCATGATCCACGTGACTCTTGGCAAGAAAGTTATCACTTAAGGGAAGGTCTCTGAAATCAAAGACTTCTTTTCCTATTTTTAGTGACAACAGACCATCGTTCCATTGAATGAAATGAGCATTTGACTGCTTGATAATCTCGTCATTGCCACTATTAGAATATCTCCATCTAATGGTATTCTCGTTCAAAAGCTTTTCTGAAATCGAAGCACTCCGCATTGCTGCTGCATCTAAAGAGCTCTGTTCTCTCTCCAATGCGCTTTGTTGGATTTTTTCCTTGAATTCAGTTGGGTCGAATGGGTGTGCTTCCACATTTAAGAAAACCGGCATCTTGACGGAGAACGTATCTTCCTCTGCTTCATAAGATTTAGCATGGCGTGGCAAAATTATTTCAGTACCTCTTAATTCTTTGCCGTCGCTATCATCGTCCCTCTCTTCATCCTCCAAAAAATCATCTCCATCTCCACCGTCTCCTTCATTATCGTCGTCGTTTAGGCTCTGAGATTGTGAGGCGTTTTTTGATGAAGTCTGCCCTGTCTCGCCTTCATCTCCGAACAAATCCTCCGCGTCTCGTTCCTCGTCATTATTGTTCGATACCTCCAAGTCAGACATGACGACACTTGATTCCATAGTTTGTAGAAATGTTGAGCGTATGTTGATGTGCTGTATGTTCTGCATATAAAGTCACGTGAATTGGGCTACGTACGACATTTCTTGAAGAATCGATTTCTCCAAAAGTATAGTTTGTCCGGATAAATGGTGCAATATTCTCTCGAGATATAGCTTTAGGCTTTTGAAGCTACAAACAGTTTCTTCAGTGAAACACAGGGTCTTCCTAGCGAGCGTCATCCAAAATCACCAGAGGCACATTTTGCGATTTGGCAGGCTCTGTCATAATTCTCAAGTCCGGGCTAGCGTCATTCTGATTCGAGAGCAGAGCCGTAATAGACGGCCAGGTTGGTAACAATTGTTTATCATAATCAATTTCATCCTCGCTACTTGCGCTGACGAAGTCATGATCAGTGTCAGAGAGCGCAAAACTTTGCGTTGACTTCGCATTTGAAGAAAAACCAACGAAGTCTATATCATTGTTAGGAGTCGAAAGTGACTTGCTATGCTGTCTTTTGGACTGGGTGTGAGACTTGGCTTCAATCTTAGCCGACAGCAACGAAGCAGATGAGGACGCTTCCGGCCTGGGCTCATTGTTGGGTAGGAGTTTATAAGAGTACAGTATCAAGAATTCAACCACAGATTGTGAGAGCGCATATTCCTCAGGATCCATATCATGCGACGGATGCAGTAGAATGGAAGGCTGAAATATTGCCGCCAAATTTCGTGCTGACATCAAATTCTCGCTGGAAAAACTCTGGACCATAGCGAGCAAGTCGAGGATGTAGAAAAGCAATTGCTTTGAGAGGGACGGAAGTTCATCGACAAGAAGCTTATATTCACCAATAGCACCATAAACATCTCGCGTAAGACTTTTGTAACTCCGAGGTTTTTGTGAAGATCTCAGTCTCGATGAGATCAGATTCTCGTTCGCGGCTGTGGGCGTGATATCTTCTGATTGAAAGTCTGCTTTGCTGTCGTTGAGTGCGAGGTTCTCCATGGCTGAAGATTTGTCTGCTGGCATTTTTGGTGCCTTAGAAGACGGTTCAATGAAAGGGCTGGTGGGAATGTTTGTTGAAGATGGGTACAGATTAGATGTTGAAGCGGCGTGCTGCTTACCTGTACGAACGGTTTTCAGAGAATGGTCAGCTTTGTACTTCAAGTATTTGATGATTCGTAATCTCGACCGTAGAGGGTCTCTAAAATCCTCGTAGAGTTCGAGTGGGATCAATGGCTCGGGCAAAGCATTGAGGTAACGTCGGAGAACAGATGCAGCATCGTGCACAGTATATCCGTCCCAATTGAGTCTCTTTCCAAATTCTGGCGGGGTATTGAAAATTATCTGTAGCTCCTTAATTCGTTTAGAGGAGCCACCCACGCGAAATAAACCTTCAACATTGAGACCGTTAGTTTTGAGATACACGCCACACTTGGCAACCACTATGGGAATACGTCCATAGTGAAGCACATTCTCGTCGGCCCCGTTTCCTGACTCTGAGCCCAATATAGAGATTTTAGCCGCGGCCTGGCTAATGGCATCTGCCAAGGGTACTCCAAAGTACTTGGAGTTTTCGTCCACCAATGGGTTATTCTGTAAGAAGGAGTCTCGCCGTTGCCGCAATCCAACGCTGCTATCCTGGTTTGAAAAACTTAGGGAAAGGGTGTCTGAACGAGCATTGTTGACATTGTTTGTTGAGCGTGACTTGTGGCCTAAAATTGGGCGAAGAAAGTCTGATGAGCCACCTATACCCGAGCTATTATGCGGAGGCAGCAGATTTATTGCTCTCTCTTTGGTAGGAGAAGATGGGAAGGGAACGGGTTGATGACTAAAGCCCCCCGATTGAAATGAAGACCGTGAGGGCGAGCGCGACTCTGAGACACTCAAGTCGTCATTGATTTCGTTGACAGATTCATTCAGCAACGTGTTTCGTTTGAGGTTCTTGACCCAATCAATAATGGAATTTCTGTTGCCTGTTTGATTCATCGTGGCAATCAGGTTCGTAATTACCCTCGGAAGGCGGAGTAAGTTGACGTGAGACTGAAAGAGTTCGCGAGTAGAGGTCAACTATAAAGCGTTTAGTAGACGAGTTGGAAGTGTAAGGGCCGTTTTAGTATGAAAGTTTACACGCTCCACGAAAGTATGGTTTATGTCTAGTCGACAGTTGCGAGTGATCACTTGCTGATACTGAACAGTAGCAAGGGAAAATGATGAGTATGGCGTATGGGATAACGGTGCGCGCAGAAAAACACGAAGATGAGATAGCTGACGTGTGGACGTGCTCGCCCACTGCGCATGAAATAGGCATAGGCGCCTAGATATTTTTCTTATTGGTTTCCCGTGAATTTATTTTTCTAACACCATATCTTTTTCAATTTCGTAAAATCCAAGGATGCTGATACTGGCATTTTATCAATATCAGGTGTCACGCTTTCTTTCGAAATCAAAAGGAGACATACGGCCCATTTCAAGCCTTTCCGAAATCGTTTGGTCCCCGAAACACAGCGCACCGGGCTATTTGGGAAGTCTGGCATGCGGATCACTTGAGCATACCTCTTTTTTGTCGCCTGTTTTTCTGATATATTTTTTTGCTTGATGCATCTAATTAAGGACTGGGAGCATATGTATCGAGCAAAAAAAAAAGAAAAAAAAAATAAATCAATTTCCGTCTCCACCATTTTTCAGGCTTTTTGATTATTTTTACATGCGATGACAGGTCAGAATGACTATTGTCTGAAAGATTGCCAGTTCTCGACACAATTTGTTCACGGCAGCCATATTTTTAGAATTAATATTGAACATGCTTTGGGAACTGCAAAGCACTAATAACAACAAATTGCATCATCTAGTAGCTTGAGATGGCCTCATGATCGCACTGGCCCATGTCTTTAAAATCGAATTATGGATCTTGCGTCTCAAACATCCAATTTTTTGGGACATTGACTCCCTTCTACGAGGTTTATCACACCACGAATGTAAGATGTACAGTCCCAAGACTCACAGTGTGCCAACCTCAAAAGCTGCTGGAGTAGATTTTGCTACACATTGCATCCAGTACAAAAGACACGATAAGTTCGCGTTCATTTGGCATGAGCTGTGACATCAAACACTATAATCAAAGGTTTGCTAGTGACGATAACAATCGATCTCGGGCAGTCTATTACCATTCGCGACTCATGGGTCGTGGCGTGGTCACTGGTGCGTCTTTTTTTTTTTTCCTTTCGTCATGTATTGGTACTATATATAAGTACTTAATCGCGCGACATAATTGTCTGGGAAGGGCGTGGCCCACAAACCCAGCCTAATCGTGCCTGACGCGATTTCGTTGCTCCAATGCAGGCTCGCTATTTACTTACAGACAACTTCAGCACAGAGAAGAGAAAATCATTATTTCTAATCTGTACCTGGGAACGCCATGATGCCCCTGCCATGCAGAAAGCCACTTGGGCGGATTTCAGTGAACATAGGAGGAAAAATTAGCAAGGTCAAACATATTCGCAAGTCCTCCACATTGCCGGTCTCGAATTCAAGCCAAGTCCCAAAAAACTCTTCGAAGCTACACCTATCAGACTTCGAGATTGGGAAGCTTTTGGGAAAAGGAAAACTTGGAAAGGTCTATTGTGCGAGACATAAAAAATCGGGATTTGTTTGTGCCATCAAAGTCATGTCTAAGGCGGATCTTGTTGATCACAAGCTCGAAAACAATTTACGACGTGAGATAGAGATCCAACGCGATTTAACACATCCATACATCAGCCGCCTTTACAATTTCTTTTATGATGATCTGAATGTTTACTTGATTCTTGAATATGCGGTCCACGGTGAACTTTATCAGTTATTGAAGGCATATAGGCGGTTTGATGATGTCACAGCATCCAACTACATTTATCAGGTTTCGGTTGCCCTTCAGTATCTTCACTCTAAGGGTATAATCCATCGGGACATAAAACCCGAAAATATTCTACTATCGACAAGCAAGACCGTGAAGCTCAGTGATTTCGGCTGGTCCGTAAATTCAGAGCTTTCAAATCTGCGGCGTCGACTCACGCTTTGTGGCACGTTGGATTATCTTCCTCCTGAAATGGTGGAGTCGAAAGAACACAATCTCACAGTGGACTTGTGGCTGCTTGGGGTTTTGTGCTATGAGTTTTTGGTAGGACGGCCCCCTTTTGAAGAAATTGACAAAACAGCTACGTACAAGAGAATCGCAAGAGTGGACTTGAATATCCCCTCATTTGTGAGCGCCGATGCCTCAGATTTTATTCACCAGCTTTTGCAAAAAGACCCAAGAAAAAGATTGTCGTTGTTAGATGTCGAAAATCATCCATGGATTATCAAAAATAGGCCCTTTTGGCCGACTTACCCTCCATTTGAGTGATAAAAGAGTACATTCCCCCCGAGCTAGCAGTTTACTTTACATCAATATACATCGAGTTTTGTTGGAAAAATTTAGGCCTTACTTTGCTGTGATTGTTGCTGTTGCTGTTGCTGTTGCTG
>JAKTUB010000456.1:0-18718 GCA_030556465.1 Metschnikowia picachoensis | reverse complement strand
AGTCTACCCCTCTTTTTTGTCACTATGTTTCCTATACGCGAAAAAAGCGCTTCTGAAGGCGCAGACATAGCTGCCACAGCAAAATAGTCCCTGGCCATGCGTGAGAGGATCGGAAAACGTGACTGTTGAGTCTTATAGAATGCTATGACGTCCTGACACCCGGGCTGGCGGAGTTATCTAAGGTACCTTTCAGCTTTTCCCTCATCGAATTCGATTGTTTCCTCGACCCAATGAAACTGAAGACTATCAAATTGCTCGGGAGACTCCAAATTTGGATCAACAGGAATGACTTCAGTTGTATCCTTGAACTTAGTTTTGTACACCAGATAAGCCTCAAGAAAGCGGTCTTTGATCTCGCGGATTTTCTTTCTGGGGAAGAAACACTGTCATAATCGCTAGCACCATTGTGCGCTGCCTTTCTAATGTTTAATGCTTGACCAGCTCTTGTTCGGGTCTGGCGTCAAGACAACCGGAGGTGCATTGTTTGGCAATACTCGTAGTACTTGCCTAAATGGAACACCTAACATGTCGCGTCTGACAATCTAAGGTACGCCATTCAAGGTTCACGCGTTTCCAAGGCACGCAATTCGCGATTTCAAGGTTCGAAAATAATGCTGGGCACGCAGACCAGGGGCTGTTCGAAAACTAGCCATTGAAATTCCCTTTAGAACGGTTATCTATCCATATAGAGATTATATTGCATATAAGCTCTACGCTCTCTACGCTACGCTACTCCGTAGCTACGCTGAGAGCCAGCGTATGCGTTGCGTAGAGTAGAGAGCGTAGCTACTCAGTAGCGTAGCGTATTAAATTCTCTACGCGGCTACGCACTTTTTGCCCATCTCTGACGCCAGCTGAGAAAATTATTGTTTTTTCTTTCCGGTTTTCGTTGTGCTTCGGGCGCGTGAATTATACATTCACACAAGCCCTATCTAAAACCAATAATTTATTTGTGTATATATTCATCGCGACTATTCGCATTAGGTATTCCTGTGACACCCGTTGCCTCTAGGGCTCTAGCTTACTCCTTCTTATAGACGTCGGAGACCAACTTCTTCACCTCCTCGCCTAAGTTCTGGGCAGTGCCCTCAGCCTTGTTTAGAAAGGCCTCAAGCTGCTCGTCGAATTTGCCCACGGGCTCGAGCTCCTCCTTTGAGGCGCTGCCAGCCCAGAATTCGGTCAAGTTGTGTCCAGCACCGTTGAATGCCAACACGTTCGGTGTTCCATCATCGGGGAGACCACTTAACTTGTTCACAGTACCAAAGCTTATCAAGTTCTTCTTCAACTGGGTAGTTGACACGCCGTTCTGGGACACAAAAAATTCGGAGCCAGCTCCGGGTTGCAAAGAAAGGTAGTATGTCAACAAGCCACAAATGTGGGGAGAAGCCATGGACGTACCACTCAACGTAGCGGTGGAGGTCTCAGAGCCGATGTAGGTACTGAGAATGTTGAGACCAGGCGCAAATATATCGACAGTGCTACCGTAGTTCGAAAAGTAAGCCCTAGCATCAGCAATCGTAGAGGCACCAACAGTGATGGCCAATTCCGCAGATGCTGGAGAGGTGTTTGCGGCATCCTGGTTTTCGTTACCAGCGGCAACAGCAAAATGTATGCCTGCCTTTACAGCAGCATTAACAGCCAAGTCGAGAGCAGGAGACTTACCTCCACCCAAAGACATGTTAGCGGTGGATCCTTTGAACCCCTTTTTATTTTCTTTGACGGCCTTCTGGTGAGACTGCGCGGCAAACTCAACACCCTTGAGAACATCAGACATAGAGCCAGAGCCGTTCGATCTCAACACCTTCACGCCAACAACAGTAGCCTTCTTGGCGACACCGTAATCCCTAGAAGCAATGGTTCCAGCACAGTGAGTACCGTGACCGTTACCATCAGTGTCAGAGTCACCGCTGGGAATAGTCTTACCCCACTTGGCTCTGCCCTCAAATTGTTGGTGGTCAACGTAAACACCGGTATCGATGACATAGGCTGTCACGCCTTCGCCACCTTCGTCATCATAAAGATATTGGTTGAAGCTGCCCAAAGAGAGGGGTTCACGATGAGAGATACGGGCCAAGCCCCAAGGCGCGCTCTTCTGAATATCGAACTCATTGGCGTACACCATCGAATCTTTCTCCACAAAGGCCACAGCGGGATCACGACGGATCCACTCGAGGGTTGAGTCCATGAAGTATCCGGTATATCCGCTCAAAGTGTTCGCAATGTCGAACACGTCGGAAATACCGCCGGAAACATTGGCGCTTTTGATGGAGGTGAAGTAGGACTCAGAGTCTTCGGCGCTTCCCACGTCCTGGGCATGTCTCTCAGAGACCCACTCTTTGTGGAAACGCGCCATGTTCTCGTGAATGTCCGTCTTGAACACGACAATGTACTTGTGAGCGATGATGTTGCGTCCCGTCTCCAAGAATGGAGCGGCCAACTTGGCGGAAATTTTTTGCTCAAAATCAGCAAAGCGAGAGGCGGTACCGCTGGGGACCAAAGAACCCGCGGCTTCAGTCAACGCACCCAAATGCTTAGCAGACTCGCCCACGGCATTCTTCAAGTCCAGGAGCCCTGAGCCTTTGAAAGTGTCAATGACGTCACCAACATTGGGAATGATCATGGCGTTTGCGCCAAGCGCGGCCAAAATGGAAAGTGCGACAGAGCGGGAGAGCAACATGCTTTCGAACTAATAAAATTTGCAGCGTGTGGTGCGGTGGTTTTTACAGCAGATGGCAGTAAAGCGTGAAAGAGCTCTGAAAACGTAAAACGCAACGTTGATGAATCAAAAGGGGAGGTGTATGTTTGTTTGTTGAGTTTGTGGACTTCTTTTCTCTTACTCGAATACAGAGAAAAAGAATCCAGCTATACTCCAAAAGAAAAAGGGTCTCGTCGGGGAGGCGCGTGGCGATAAGGGAAATTTATACAGCCAAAGGGGTTGCGCGGGGGGTAACCAAATCTGGTCTGTGCAGGCTATCCGACCTCGGGATAGTCACTGTGTGGCTGGCCTACCCAAAACGGGACTTACTTGGCATTCTGTCATGATAAAAAGGATCATTACAGCTGGACGAGACTCTCTTTCATCAGATATAGGATCTTTGAAAGAAGATGGATAATCAGATATTTTTGCCGCAAACTCACTCAATAGGAAGTTGAGGACGTATTGATAAGGTCACGTGATACTGGACGTTACCCCACGAAGGAACCAGAGTTTGTGAGGTACCTGACATTTTTAGCTAGATAGTCTGGAAAAAAAGTTAAAAAAAAACTTATTTGCTTGAAATCTCACAGGATAAGCTCAAAGGTGAAACAGCATACCAACCTGAAAAACTGTGGCTTCACTGTGGCTACGCGGTAGAGACGCCTCATTAAAGCCTTGAATTGAGATCGTACATAATGCTAAGGCTTCTAGTATTTCTTTGTTGGGAACAGTATATTCCAGATGAGTATATGTAAACACTTTCCTCAAACTTGAAGCAGCTGACAAATAAAACCACCGGCTCACTGGATAAAAATAAGCATATAATCTAGATGGAAGTAGTCTAGGGTGGAGTAAGCGGAACTCCACGTCCGCCCCACTTACTCTTATCGCCCCTATCATGTTCAAAGAATGCGTACATCCAATTTCTTTTGGTCACTTAAAACTTCATTTTACCAACATCTTTTTCTGTCGCGACATCTTCTCATTCAACGTCCGGAGTGTTCTTTTGAGCTAGGCAAAACCCAAAACTCCGTTCGGTGCGAAACAAAGTTTAGTCATGAGTTCATCGATACTTTTCTTTTTACTGTTAATTCATCATTTGTGTGATGTACACGTCATGAGACCCCGCACCTTATCTGGCCAAAATTACCGATAAAATAGCACGGGCTCAAACGCTTTTGAATGGCGCGTTTGCCACCATTCTTTTCGAGTAAACACGTGATCCTCATTCCTTATCTATGAACGTGGGGAAAATGCATATACGCTACTTGAAGTCGAAATCGAAACACGCGGGCTTCCCAGAAAGTGATTGTTTTCGATGGAATTTTCGATGAGCACATGGTTTTGGGGGACTTCTGAAGCTCGTCAGGAACTAGTCATTTTTGTCACGAGCTTGTGTTGATGTTGTGGTAAAGTTCAAGCTATGCCTAGATGCTAAGGTTGTACCATCAACGATCAAGTCTTCACGAGCTTGAACTTGCCATATTACCAAATATACTGAACAAGTCTTTTGAATGTTTTCTTTCTCTATTGCAAATCAATGACAGCAAACAATTTACATTGGTGCTTATAACTGCTATGTTTCAACGACTAAAAGTAATACGTTTCAAGGTATTAGTAGACTACTCCCTAATTGCTGACATTTGATCGAATTTGAGCCACGATTCGCATTGTGAAGAAAACAGCCCTTTTGAAAAGGGACCTCAACACGTCACTATCACACATTTCGAAACTTTCTAGAGCATTGAATGCGTTACTCTGCATAGCGTCCCGCGTACCAATATGACATGCAATATAGCCATTTTCACACCTAAACCGGTCATACTTAACGACAGCACACCGCCATAATATGAGACTTGTAACTCCTCCATCCTTTCACTTCGAGGATTCAATGTCGAGCCATTTTACAAGTGAGAATTTACTCAGAATTCGAGAAACAAGGATGTGTGAGGCATGGCAAAATTCATTTGGACGTCGATAATTCATCGCAGCCATCACCATGAATTCCGGGAAAATATTGTTCTCTTCCAAAGTAGGACTTTTCATCATATAGCATTGATAGCTAGCCACTCCCTAGCGGCTTCTTCTCCACGGGAGGCCACCGCTTTGTATATCATGTTCTCGCCATATCCAGACTCCGCCTTAAAACAATCAGCGAGATTCTTCTTTGCTTGCATTTTCTCGCTCACGCAAAACCAAAAGGTGTTACCCGCTGCGAATGTTTTGCCCATGTTTGCAGGAAGTCTAGGCCTGGCTATCTGAGAGAAAAGCTCGCTTTTGACATGCGCTAATGCTTGCTTGAAGTCGAGTTTTGTATTCCCGTTTGCACATTCCGGATTGCGACACCAAAGATTCCCACACCCTTTTGTAAGTTGAAGCACATATCGCCTTTCAATCCTCGCCTGGAGCTTCACATTGTTTGGATCCAAGACACTCAAATAAAGTGGTCCGAAACACGTATCACATAAATCCAAATCGTTTTGTTGGGGTTGCAAGATATTAACACAATTTGCGTTCGCGCACTTGGGAATCACTTCAGCATTTTTCTGCGCTTTATCCAAGTCATGCATTTTCATATGGCTTGCGATTTCTTTGATTCGTAGTACTTTTCCACATTGAAAGCATTCGGCCGTTTTATTGCCACAGTCATTTTCGTGATGTGTCAAGTTCTGAAATCGGTCCTCGAAAGTCGCCTTACCTTGTGGTACAATAAAATGACAGAATTGGCACTCATGCAATTTGGTAGAACATACGGTCGCTTTGTGACATGTGACAAGCTCGAGCAAATTGTCGTATAGAGTACCATCCTCGCATTTGCCGCATGTGTATGGACCGTTGTGAAATAACTTGTCATGCTTATATTTATGGAGTGCTGATTCACCATGCGCATCACAATTCTTGCAATGCCAGTGGGTGGAAGGAATTGTTTTGGGAAATAGTTCTCCACAAGAGCATCGCACGTTATGTCTCAAGCAGAACGCCTCATGCAATTGTAGTTTCAGCTGATCAACATATGTGTGGCAATTCTGGCATTGGGCTTTTCCGTCAAAAGATCGAAATGAAGTTTCACTTTGCTTCGATTGATCATCTTCAAACTTTTCTGCAATAGCCAAATTTGCCGTAGAATTGAGCTCCCATGCAAAGGGAACTACGTAAAGCCAGAACTCTTCTGTGGACGCAACTTTAAGCTTGGCATTTGTGAGAAGATCGCTGGTCGTATCTATATGTATAATCTTTCTCGCCTCGCCACTCTCCTGACCCATTGTGCTCCACAAGAAGCTTTCTAGGCTGATAAACTTGTCTAGGCCACAGACGAGATCAACATTGTACTTATCGTCTGATGTGCATATCAGAATGTCCAAGGTTTTCGGAAACCGTAGAAGGTTTATTTTATACATCAGAGGATGGGCAGCCTGGTTGAAGGGCTTGAGACCCACAGTCACATTAGTGCTTAGTTCCGGTACGCTCTCGAATTTCAGGATGATTGATTCCTGCTCCAACTGTTGTGCCGCCATGATATCGTTTAGTGGCGCCACATCTAAGGAGATATCTGTATCTACGACCACAACCGAAGGAGCATTTGATGACTCAACCATAATCTTGACATCAGCGCCGGTGATCGTATCATTATGGCCAAAGTGCTGGTTTTCCGTAAGCGTCGTACTGCGAGCTCAAAAAAGACTCTAAATAGTATTTCCAGTTGGTTACTTGTGGGTAAAACTCAGAAGGCCGTATACGTAATGTGGTGGCTTTGGGTAGCAAAGATTCTAAGACACAAGTGGCAGTTTCAGTGCCAAGTCTGGTATACACTTCTTCGGGTACGTATATAGTATATTCCGGAGCCGTGAATTCCCTAACACCAATGTAAATATGGTTGTTTAATGAAAACACCATCGGGTGGGGCAACGGCTCGTGTGCGGCGATCGCCTCTTCAAGCAAAGACGGAGGAAGTATGCATTTATCGGAGTATTTCGGAAGCAAGTCTGATTTGAGAATCGTATAAGTATTCGACGTTGGCTCCATTGAGGATTCTTCAAGCAAATTTTGTCGAAATGTTTGTTAGTGATAACTTGAATACTTGATTTGTGTTTTTCAACTATGCACGCTTTGCCGTTTGGGCTCTAGATCGGCTATTTCCGGAGAGAGTTCGATGCACTCCGGACCAGTGATGGAATTATCTGCACTTTGCGCGAAAAATTATCTGGATATTTGAGATATCATCTCAAATTATCTCAAATATCCAGATAACTCAGATAAAAATAACATAAAAAATTATCTCAGATATTCGAGCAATATCTAGATAATATCTAGATAATTTGAGATAATTTTAACAAATTCTTGAGGACTTAGCACCGCCATTATCACCGGCAAACTCGACTAAATCTTTTGAAAGGCGAGTCCAGTGCGAGGAAAACAGCTCGGCCAACGCCCCTTTTTCACAAGCCGCGCGCTCGACGACGCCAGGAATTTATGTGGGCTGAAATCCTCAAAAGATTTTATTTTTCGGCTAATTAGCATAGAAATCTTTGCACATCAATACACTGGACCGTATCAGAAAAACAATCCTTGATGATCAAAATGACCTTTAAAAAAATAAGTTAGAAGATCCGAATTTTAAGTTGCCCCTTATTGGGGGGTCAAAACAATTGCCCTGGGTTATTGCCACAGGTGCTTTTTCATGGGAGCTTCAACCCTTCGTCAGAGGGAATCAGAGATTCGTATTGTGTACATGTTGAGTATGTGGCAGATCATACAAAGAAGGTTGGAGCATTAATGGGAGGAACTTGCAGTCGAGTGAAACCAGAATTCCAATTCATGATCACGCGAAACCTCTTGACACCGGGCTCCCGCAGCATTCGAGTGGTGTGGGCGAGCTGCAGCCTAGCGATATCGTCAACTTACAAGACGTGGAAGATTGTAGAAAAAGAAAGCTATCTGAGGCCCGAATAGAGCAACGCTCACTGAATACGAGCGAAACGGAGTGTATTGACAACAGTGATTTGCAGAATCGAGCAGGATTGGCACATCTTTGTGCCAGTGATTTGCAGAGCCTGGAAGAAAAAAGCGAAGCAGAGGCTTTGGATACTACACACATTTCACCAGATTCTAGCGATGCAAATTCTAGCGATGCAGATTTCAGCAGTGCAGAGACTTTGGTTTCAAGGTATCATCCAGAGTTGAGCGATGAAGAGTTGAGCGATGCGGAGTTGGACGATGCAGAGACCTAAAATGCAAGACATAGTCTAGAGTCGAGCTAGAATCTTATGATTCCAGGCTCAAGGAAGTTCCCAAATTAGACGGCGATCTGAGGAGCATTTCCGATGTGAGTGAAGACGAAGAGAACGACTAAAGTACAAGTTTCGAATAAAATATGATTAATGTTTTGAATTTAATTGATAAAGGTCAGACCTCTATAAGTTTGTGACGAAATATTAGCTGAACAGGTGTGTTTGGGCGGAGACGAGACGAAGTCGTGCCTCACATGAGCGTATCTTTACTCTAGAAAGATGCAGTTGAGGCTGTATGCCGGATTATGCGAAATTATCTGGAAATTATCTCAAATTATCTCAATTATCTCAATTATCTCAATTATCTCAATTATCTCAATTATCTAGATAATTATCTCATATCTGAGATATGGAAAAAAATTATTTCAGATAATCGAAAAAGTGAGATAATTTGAGATAATTCGAGATAACCATCACTGCTCCGGACCATGTTGTAACGCGGTCGTGGATGCGATCAATTCGTGCACAGTCGCCACCAAGGGACAGTGGTTCGCAGTGTTTCGAGATTTTCGTACATCATCGTATTTGGGGCTGTACGATGGTACGAAAACGAAGGCTCATCGTATCGTATTTTGGTATAGACGAAAGTACGATTTCGTACAGGGTTAGTGAGATTTTTTGGGCTATTTTGTCTTTTCGGTGGGCGTAGAAGTGTGGATTGCGGGAAACGTCATTCTATTCCCTTTGGAAAATAAATTATTGTTACCTCCAATTGTTGGCTGTAATTGGCCTAGGCAGTCCTGCAGCACTCGCTGGATGGATGGATGGCTGCCAATTGTGACGTGGCGTCATTCAAATTGTAATTTTTTTACCCCATTTTCGAAGCTACCACTTTACCTCTCATCGAGTGTCAGAATCAGCGGCTGACATTAGTGTCAATATCGACGATGATACCCCTACTGAACCCGGTTCGCGTGCAAATGAATTTGTTGCACCTGTCTTTCGATTTGGGCTATTTACTAAGAAAGCAAAAATGTCAGTTAAACCCAGTAAGCCATTGCAAATTGTACTGAAATGTATGGAGTACCGTCAAATATATACGCACCCATCGCGAGCGACCACATCAACTTTAAAGAACCACTTTCGAAAAAAAAAACATCAGCGTTTCCTTGTTCTTGAGGGAGAAAAGGCTCATAACTGTAGAAGAAGGTAAAGTGCTGTACGACAAGACCATATTAGCCAGTCACCTACTCGTTGGGTTGAGGCCATTTAAGCGACCTATAACAGAATTATATCCTGCTGAACGCAGACAAGGAGTTTCACGTGTTATAAAAAAGAAAAAAAGAGACTCTGCTTTCCAAAGGTCTACCAAAAAAAAATTTATCAATGTGTCTTTCAATTTCTGCGACAATGCGCAGACTAAAGATTGTGTCTAGTACTCGAGGCATGGATTAAAAAAGGTTATATCCAGAGCCGCGATATGTAAGAGAATGAAGCAAATCTTCGATCTGGAAGTGAGCGCCTTGAAGCAAGAACTTACCAAAAATGACGGTCGATTTGGCCTTACTCTTAATGAGTGGAAAGCGAGTAATCGATACAAATATTTGGGGGTCACCTTGCACATTCACAAGAACTTGTTAGAGCTCAAGCATTACTCCATCGGGTTTGAGGTTCCTAGCAACGTGGAGTCCGTAACGGGGGACATATCGATGAAGCGACACTGGCATCTTCTTATCGTTTATGGCATAGAGCATCGTATAAGCTTCATTACCAGGGACAATGCTGGGCCAATGAATACTTTGCTTAAAACTTTTGACGAATACTATAAGAAAAGCTCAGGAATCTTCGAGGTCCAGGGATATATATGGTGCGCTGGCCACGCTTTAAATTTATCATCTGGGGCTATATTGCTCTATACAAGGTTCAGGAAAAAGAAGGAATTTGTACAGTATTTGAAGGATGCTAGAGACATCGATGAAAAGTTCCCAGATTTGAAGACTGGTCGATAAGTACAGCGGCTTTACCTATCAAAATTCGAAAAATTGTTAAAGGAGTTCGAGATGTTCCCACACACCACTTCATGCTCGCAGATCGTGTCAAACGACGGCAGCTGGAAGAGAATGCAACTGGGGGACCCGTAACTTTGTTGATGGACAATGAACCCCGATGACTTTCTACCTACAATATGATAGATCGCTTTTTTACTTCAAAAATGAGATTAACGGTTTCTTGCCGCTGGTACGGGATCTTGACGAGAGAGAAAGAAAAGCTTTTGATCTTGATGTTCTCGAAATCAGCTCTTCGGAATGGGATTACTTGACGACTTCGAAGAAAGTTTTTTCCATCTATCACGAGCCAACTCTTCAGCTTCAGGCTTCCAAGCGAGCACCTGTTCATTTGACCATTCCTTACATTGAAAAGGTTTTGAAGGAACTTCTTAATTTTATTTCGGACGACCTCAAACCGTCGAATCCATACCTAGTTAAACGATTACGGGAAGCCTACGACAAACTCTATTCATACTATCCTATATATGATACTGATACTAGCATTTACTTTGCTTCTGTTCTTGATCCTCGAATGAAGCTCGAGTATTTCAGACGAAGAGGGTTCCCGGATAATGTCATTATTCGGGTAGCGGAGCGATTCAAAGATGCTTACCGTCGCTATAAGGGAGTCTACGACAATAAGCAGAGTCGTGGCGCTTCTCACACCTCAGATAGTGGGGTGAGGACCAGAACTCAATCGTCTTCTGAGGAAGCATCCGTCAGTTTGACACTTTTTAGTGACGACGAACTGTCTGTCGCTCAAGTGAACGAAGTTGAACTATACCCCCCTATGAAAAAAGATGGGCGGTAAAAGAGTGTCATTGAGTTCTATCAAGCCAAAAGAAGGCACATACCCCGTTCTTTTTGATAAGGCAAAAAATTACTTGGCCATACCAGCTATGTCCGCGCCCTCCGATTCGTTATTCTCCCGCATGAATGATGTTGTTACGAAGAAAAGAAATCGAATATCTCCGGAAATGGTGAAGATGTTGGCGTTTCTCAAGTATAGATTATCGGGCTCGAAGGGATTTCCTTCAAGTTTTGACGGCGGGGGCGAGCTGGATGAGCTGGATGAAGAGACGGGTGGAGAAATGGATGGAGATTCATGTGATGCAGCGAGAACAAGTAAACGCAAAAATTCGGCTTCCGTGGAAATCGTGATTTGAGCTGACAAGCTTTCGCAAGACTAATGTTTCAAAACAGCTTACCAGACTGTCGAAAGAGATTGCAAAATAAATTCTGAATAGCTTATCATTCTGGCGTTCATCGAGATGATGCCGATTAATCCCCAAAACATTGGTTTAAACACGAATTTCGTACTCCATCGTTTTTATCGTACTTTCGTACACATCGTACAGGATCGGATATCCGACATGTACGTCGTATTGGGCTGTAAGATGCAACACACTGCTTCGGGCAAGTATGCAGTACGAATATTTGTAGTAACGTAAAGACTATAGAAAGTAGTAATTGGCAAATAATCGATACTTATATCGGCCCGGTATGAATTGGGTATAAATATCCCTAGTTCATAACGTGTATTCATGCCAGGCCTTCAAGGAATGGTGGTCAAGAGTGAAATAGCATTGACTTCTGAGGAGGGAAACTCCCTTTTTGGAAAAGTTCATGGAAATATGAGCACGCAAACGTGACGCGAATCGTCAGAAGCTTCTACCGTGAGGTCCGCATCATGGGAAAAATTAAATGACAAGACGCGGTCAGATGCACGAACACACGCTTTGATTTTGATTTTTTGCTTGATATATCTAGTTAAGGACTGGGAGGCAGAATTGCTTACCTAGCTCTCCACAAAACTGTACATGAATATACAAAAAACCCATGTCACCTTCGCTGCCTTGCCTTGAGGCTTGCGTTGATATCTTGGCACACGAACGCAAAAGTTTGAGACTACGTAACTTTCTCGGACGCGGCACATCACGATAAATATATAGATTGAATCCATAAGAGTGCTTTCGTGAAAAGTAGTTCCTCGTGCGAAGCTCGGGCAAGCTTGGCATCGAAATTTACATGTTTCAGGCCGATTCACCTCCAGAGAAGCAGATTACTCCTAGTAATCCATGAAGTAGAGTGAGTCATAAGAGAGAAGAGTAGTTTCTTGATTTCTTCTCAATATGAGACAGAGAATTAAGTCACCTTTTATAGAAATACAAGAGGGAAACTTCACAAATAATTACCAAGTGCCAAGTGCCGCCTTACTTTGGGTAACTACCTGAATCTGACATATTCAAAACATGTCGGACAGGTAGCAATTCCGATTTGAAACAATCCCAAAGGGTTGGGAGTGCACGCGCATACAGTGGGCATGCAGTGGTTTTTGTAGCCGTGCGAGATCAGACGGTATAGAAGCCTCATACTTCGGGAAGTCCGGAGTAGCATGCATTTCTATGTAAGACTGACTCTCTGTTGAAAAGATCAGGAACTCACTCATACAAGAACCATCGAGAGCAAAGACATCCAGGCAAGGACTCTTCGGAGAAGAATCACCTAGGCAGTGGTCTCCTTCATTAGAAGGGCTTCGAAACATCCAGCACTGGGAAAGGTTTCCAGTAAGGGCTGGGAAAGCATGCTCCAGAGGAGCAGTGCCTAAACATCCAGCACTAGAAAAGGTTGCTCTCAGACATAATGACAAATGACGAATCCTTTAGAGATATCGTATACCAGATTAGATATAGGACTGGTGTGTCTAAGTCTTCAAGTACAGAGACCAGAAATCCAGATGTGTCCAGATCTTCCACTGTGAAAAGTTTTTCACGGTGGGAGCAGGAGGCAAGCATCTAATATGCAGTGCTACGATATTTACAGGAATAGTGTGCACAGGAGGACCCACCACAGCCGAAGACGTAATATACTGTATACAATATAAAACAGTCATACATGGTGTGTGGGTGCTTTACAGTTTCACTGGGTAGGTGCGTGCATAAGGCGTCTATGTGTTGGATATTATGCAACACTGCGTGAGATGTGCCGCACACAGGTATTTACAATCTGGGAACAATAGTTGGAAGGAAGGTGCTTCGGCCTGGTAATATTTGACCTACTGCACCTGTGTATGATTGTTATGTACTTTTAAGTTGGGGTGAAGAAGAAAAGAATGTTTTCTCTCTTGGCTCGGTGAAAATTTTTCACTGCGAGCGCTGGCTTCATGGTCGTGTTTTTTTTTTTTTTTGTTTTTTTCTTTTTTTTTTTTTCTCGTTGGTCATGCATTGGTACTATATATAAGGGACACGATCGCGAGACATATGTGCCGGAGGGGAGCGTGGCTACCAAACTCCAGGCATCAGTGAGGGGTTATGTGTAGGTCGAACTATATGCCGCAGAGGGGCCTATTATTCGATTCTGACGGTTTTGTTTGGCTAGTGTGGTGGTGTGGTTAGTAGTTTGGCTTGCTAAATTGTGGCTTAGAAACGTTTTCCATAATTGACTTTGTAGTGATTCATATTCCTTGATATCGTGTCGGGATTGAGATCCGGTAAAGTCGCCACGGGTTTCAATCGCCATTCGTCGTCGCGTTCTAATGAACTGGCCAAAATAATAGAAAATTTTGTCAATTTTTGGAGATGCAGGATTAATGGATCCTACCACAAGACGGATTAGTGGCTGGTTGGTGATATTGTAGGCTCGCCATGTCTTTGGAAACGGTACACGCAAAGTAGATGTGTTGCATTCTGGTGTTCTGGTTTCCTGCGTGGCATCTGTCGAGAATGGCATCTTGCAAAGCGAGCAGTGGTCTGCATTCGCATAGCAACCAATATCGTATCCAAGGTGGAAGAGGTGTACGTATGGCAACAGTCGATTCAGCTTCACATTCAGTGCCTTGATTTTCTTCCAAAAAGCCGAATGGTTTGCATCTTCGCGAAGTTTCTTGATGTGCGGAGAAAGCCGGTCACGTGGAAACTCCGGCTGGGTGCGTTTCGAAGCAGTGCACGAGACATTTTCAGCAAACGCGGGGCGATCATCATACCCTATTCGAGAAAGAGGATGATAATATGCTTCCTCTTAACCCACACTTCTATACCCCCCCCCCCAAAAAAACAAAATCGCCCAGGAATACTCACTTACCCTGTACGAAAACGTACTTTTGTCTATCCGAAAGTACGATTCGACGGGCCTTCGTTTTCGTCTGTACGATATCAAACCCGGCCGTTTTCGTTTTCGTACTTTCGTACAGGCCTGAATACGACGATGTACGAAATGTTCGCAGCACTGACGAAAGTACAGTCGTCCCTCGTTGAAAGGCACCTCTTTTTTTTTTTTTGCTTGATAAATCTGATTAAGGACTGTGAGCCAGAATTGCTTACCTAGCTCTCCACAAAACTATACCTGAATATATATAAACCCCTAGTCAGCTTCGCTACCTTGCCTTGCGTTGATATCTTGCCTTGGCTGCGTATGAGAAATATTAGGTTGTCATCGCCCTAATGGCTGTACTTCGCCCACCTTCAGCTTCCATTCTCGCAACAGGAGGGTCAGTGATGTGAGCCCATCTGGTGATTCGTGCCATCTTCGAGTGTATACCTTCTTGACGGTCTTCACGAACCAATTCAATTTTTTTTAAGTTTTCCGATGCTGCGTTTACCGGCGCCAACATGGAATCAAGGTGCATTGGACCCGCGGGTCCTATATGTTGCCACCAACTGCTGGTAGTCTCGCACTTGTTATATATGTGCTCTAGTATGCTGTATTTGGTGGTCTGCCTTAGACATAGATGACATCGCGTCACTGTCGTGTCGCCGACCACATCACTTAGTGGTACGTAGGACCCCAAATTAAATGGGTGAAGGGCCGTGAGGTCGTGTCTGAGTAGCCATTCTTCTTTGTATAAGGCTTTCCATAATTGTTCCCATCTCTTGACCAATTGGACCTCCGGACAAATCTCCTTAAAGCGTCTTGGGGTAAGCGGTAGCAAATCGTCTTTTTTCTTCCGGCTCAAAGACTTATAATGAACCTGACTGATCTTTTCCGCAACCACACGGGGCAACCAACCGTCAGCCATAGTTTCCATAAGCGTTGAATCGGAGGTGATGTAGGGCTGTTTCGCCAGATCATATTCTTTGCTTTTGTAGGTTACCTCGCGCCAGGCATTAATGTATTGTATTTCATTGGATGAAAAGGCCAGTGCAAGTCTTATTCACAAAACACGGTCTTTTCGAGGAGAAATTGGAGCCAGTGAAGTCCCTCGGTTTTATGGACTCGCGTATGCTCATTCCGAAAGTCGCATCTCCCTCGGGCACTCGGCCCTCGATCGGCTCAAGAAATGTTTCTTCAAAGAGGGCACTAGTTTTGACCGTTTTCAAGAGATTTAAGGTAAGTGAATATAAATATTTGACTCGAATTTAAGTGACAAAGGCCTGGAACGTCGCAGAAATGCATTTAAAGCGCAATTCGCGTTTTGTGTACTTTTGGCGTGCCTTCGAAGGACCGCGTCCCCCATGCGATTATAGAACGTTGCAAGAATTGCAAAGGTAAGTCCCTCACTTTTCTACTCATCTATCCTGCATATAGTGAAATCTAACCTCGTACCTCGAATAGGGCTTTGAAAAGTGTGTATTAAGATGATTTGTCTTGTAACGAAGGAGGACTGTATGGCCTATTGTTAGATTATGTGCAACACCGTGTTTAATGCGCTAGCACACAGGTAATTACAGTTGGTGGAGTACCCAGGTTTTATAGTGGTTCAACGTATTGTAAATTTGGCCTACGTCCACGTATGTTTTTTATAGTATATTTGACGCTTGGAAGAAAAGGAGAATATTTTTCCTTCTGATGAGCTGAGAAAATTTTCTCCCAGGAATCGCGCAATTTCGTTGGTCGTGACTCAACGATCTGCGTTACATCGAGTGAAAACTCATTACCCACGATTTAAAAATATGCAGTATCACCCGTACCTCCAGCGTTATGCAGCCCTGTATATATGATTTATAAAAAAAAGGCCAAGAGGCTAAGAGGCTAAGATGCTAATATACACCTAAAGATACACCTTAGATACTAAGACGCTACTACTTTAAGACGCTAAGACAATCGTATCTCTATAATTCATAGTGTAAAGGTGCAAATACAATCGTCGAACCAATCGACATGAATATGCGGGATAGATGTCCTCGTTGGCTTTTCTTGCGATCATACTGCATAGTCTTCCATCCCGCATGTTATATCATGTAAGTCCCTTAATGACCAACGCCTATTTAGTAAAGGACTGTACACAAGAAGTAAGTGTAAAATTTTTTATGCAGGGATGTAAAACGTACAGTTTCTGCCATATGAGCAAAAGTAAAACATAATTTCGCGAGCTAGTTTTTTATTATATTTCTTAGGCTAGAGGCACAAACGTGGCTATATTCTTAGGGACGGGTGTACTTGACGTAGCTCCCTAAGATTACCTATTTGCGCCACCGTTATTTCCTATATGGGCCTATTTGGACCTATTTGGGCTTACCTTTAACACACCCGTACCTCCTAAAAAGAAACACTTAAGGCTAAGATGCGAAAACACCTTCCTAAGATGCTAAGACATCGCCTTAAGAAGCTAAGACACCCCCTAACAACATACTGGAGTTTGAAGCATGTGCGTCGAAGCTTGCGGCGAAAAAAAGAGCTCATTTAAGTTCGCGCCCTCTGACTCAATACCCCAAACGCGTTAGTGCCTTAGTGTTGGGTAGGTTTCCTTGCGAATTCACACTTTGTCTTAGCGTGTCTTAGCGTGTCACTTTCTGCGAAGATTTGGCATTGTGGCGACGTACGTTGTTCCACGCAATGGTGCAAAATTTGGTGCATGGTAGGTGCTTGTATTTCTTGCATCCAGCCTATTTTGATGCCTATTTGTTGCCACTCAAACTAAAAGTAAGGCTCGACGCATCTCGAGGCGCAAGATATATTTACAGTATCTCCGCCTCCTTGGGTCGGCCGTGTCAGATAGTAGGGGATAATACGGACCCGTCCGGCCCGGTGTGGGGGGGGATTCTGAGCCCTGAATCTGGCGAGCGCGAAGCTAACTCGAGTATCCGGGCCGCGAAATAGATGTGATCCTTGAACATAAACAGGTCTCACTGTACTCGGAAATCATCAGAGAGTACAGGATACAAGAGTGTGATGAAATCTTGCCGAGACCTGAATAAGTCGTTCTGAGCCATTACATCATTGAAGCAAAAGAGGCAAGTATTGCATACCACGTAAATGCATTTCTAATAAACACTCCGCCTTGTTTAATTTCAAGAAGTCCAGAGAGAAAAACTCCAGAGCTAACGGACTCATAATTAAATATTATACCCTACAGTCCTCTCTCGCTTTTTGAATCTCCATGTTTAGCCTGCTGGGAAGTTTATGGAGATCATGAAGTTGTTGTAATCCCGTGTAACTCAATTGAACTAACAGCTAGACAAAAAAAATTAGATTTTGTTCTTTTGTTCTTCTTTGTTTTCGGCCCTGCAAAGCGAATATATTCGAATGAGTATATTATGCTTGAATGCCGAAGATTCCCATTGTTTCAAACTCAAGTGCTCGACAGGAAGGTCGTGATGAGTTACACATGTTTGATACACTAAAAAAGCAACTACAGCTTTAGCTTGCTGAGAAAACTTTGCCTAGATACCATAGCAATTGCGCAAAATTCGATTCACGCGAAGATCACAAAGTTGACATTGGCCGCTTATTAGGCTGGGGTTCCTACATTTCTGAACTTGAGTCTGATTCACTTGCATTCGAACAAAATTATTTTCACATCCGCCGTGAGCCAATGTTAACCTTTGAGACTTTCAGTGTTTCTCTATTCATTGTTCTAGTAAAAAAATTGAGCCATCCGCCGGATACATTACACTCGCACACCACGTGTTCATGAGCAACACTTAGTCTTCGGGACGAGAACTAAGTTTTCTAATTATACAGGTTTTATCTGAATGTGTGCATCCGTTCGAGACGTGATAAAGAAAGCGCTCCTTTCATTGGCCCAAGAGTAGGGTTTGCTCGGAGAGACCGGGTAAGAATTTCCCCAAAGTGTCGAGCTCCACGGTGGACCCATCTCATGTGTGGGATGCGATATCGCGGCGTGCCGCCACACAAGGATACCAGCAGGAGGAAAGAATTCCAGCTCAGGGAGTGTATCCCCTTACGCCACGTTGGCAAGGCACGACCTTCGCCATTTTTTCTGTGAAACGCCTGTGCATTTCTAAAATTAGACACGGTTAACTTCAACAGCCCTATCTAAATCTGAAACATGGCCTTTAGTTAAAGCGATGCTAATACGGAATGTGCGGGACACATGAATTGTTGCGCATTGCGCTCGCCCAAAGGAAATCACGTGTTTCAGAGGCATCCCGGCAAATCCATGCAGCATACTGCGGAGTCTCTGCGGGCATGCGTTTTCAACAACCAGTGTTTGCAGACTGCGCAAATTTCGATCGTTGAGCTCGTTGGCGACCTCGCAGTTTGCGCCTTTTCGTCGAAAACATCCACTCGCGCACCTGCGAGCTTCGTGGTGGACGCCCTGCAGCAACTTTACGAAGGGATCAGAAACAACAAATAAACTTTGGGTACAGGAAACTGGGGTCACGCATTCAAAGTTGTGATGTTGAATTTTTTTTTACTTTTTTATCGTACATCTGTTGTCCAAGAAACAAACTGCATGAACTTGTGCTTATCTTGTTGAGATTGCTGAAATATTCCCAAGAGAGTTCGCGATCGATCCGCTATGTCCGCGAGGCTTAGGGTCCCGCCAAAAAAAGAAAAAAAAA